>APFE030933480.1:1963-70097 GCA_000404065.3 Pinus taeda
GAGCCAACGCGGCCACTTTAGGCAATTTATTAATAAAAGAATGAAATTTACATAAGCTTCTCTCACGAAAAGTTAACCTACAAATGACCCTCCATGCTCTTTAAATAGAGATCATGGACCAATCGGGTGTTAAGCCACGGATCAAGTGTCGGTAATACCGAGGAGAGAATGAACCGTCGGATCACTACATATCGTGGCCGTCAGATTGTAAGTTACAAAAGTACATAGTAAAGAAACACACTTTACCTAACTCTGCACTAGACCAAGTTATACTTAACTATTTCCTATGTGTCAGAATATCCTAACACTTCGTATGGGAGAACCACTTCTCCACAATATAATAAAGTCCCTTTTTATTTATAAAGTTTTCAACACCTTTAAATAGCCCCTTTCTTTGAAATAAAATTTCATTAAAGTAAGCTTAACCCATTTTTTTTTAATAACCTTCTAAACTTAAATGATATATATTTTTTCTTTAATATAATTTGATTCCCTTTTTATACTTTATGTTAACCTTTTTCTCCCTTTTGTTTAATGGCCAAGCAAAACATATAATACTTTGGTGTTTATAATGTTTTTTGTTAGTGAATGAGGAACCTTTTAAATTGAACTACATTCAGGTATTCCCAGTGAGGCGTGACTGTACGAGTAGTCACTTGGCCACACACAGTCCGACTATACGAGACAAGATATATATTTTTTTAATTTCAGTGGATTCGATGTTTGATTGGCAGATCAATCTCCTTGGACAGTGGCTAGTATTGGAGTCACAGCTGGTAATCATATTGATATGCTATGCAATGGGGACTGGACCTGGTGAGTACACTGCTTGTGGATGTGGTACTTTCGCTACTGGGCCGACGAGTTTTCAATATGCATCGATGTTGCATAATGCAGGAATTAAAGTCCAATGCATGAACTTGGCACAAATTAAACTCCAATTAACCTGTGTTGATGCCTAGTTGGATATTTGTTGTGTTCATATCGGTGTATAGGATAAAAGGTAGGACATATCTAATTGGTTGAATAATTGAATGGTTTGTATGGTGACAATGTCGCAGAGATGCAGCGACTGCTGGGGCAACTCGAGGTTGGATCTAGCAGTGATGGCGACAGTTGTGGCCGCCCATCGAGTAGTAGTGCCAGTTGGTCGGCGACTCCGATGGCGGTAATGTGGATGGGCAGAGGAAGGCGATGTGGCAATGGCAACCCGTGTAGATAGGTTATGACTGTGGTAGAGCATTGTCGTGGCCTGCTGTAGTCGCTTGTCTGGCAGTTGGGTTGCCTGTCCTGCTCCTTTTTTTATTTTTATTTTTAATATATTATTATTAATTTTTAAAAATAATCTTTTATTTATTTATTTATTTTCTAATTATATAAATTTTCTTTTCTTTTTCATTTTTTTTTGGCTTTATATTTTTTCTCAAAGGAAAAATTGTAACTTTCATTATGTGAAATATTGAAAATTACATGCTATAGATGCTGCAGAAGGAGCATATGTCAAAACTAATGGCATTGCCGCACACTGAGAAATGTCTATGATCCACTGTTACATAACTGTAACTGATAAAATGACAAACATGATATAAATAAACAAATACACGGTCCTATATACTAGCACAAAATGAACAAAAAAGTAAGGTGAATCTCTATCAGTGATCTGCAAAAATTAGGGCTCTGCTGCCCCCTATGCATGATGATCTGTGAAAGTTCTGTGGAAGAACTAATAAAAATCATGTCCATTCTGCTCCTGAATCAACCAGTCACCAAGAGATTGCTGCGCTGCTTCCTTGGAAAGGTTGTCGGAAAGCTTGTTCTTCTCTCGGTAGATATGACGACATAATATATAGTCAAAATGTGTTTCTAAAGAAATGATATCATCCAGCAGATTCCTGAGTGTGTGCACGTGACATTCAGATTGTTGATTGAACCAGTTAATGACAAGCTTGGAATCGCCAAAGATCTGAAGTTGCCGACATCCTACCTCAAGGGCAAAAGTAAGAAGATGTCTGAAGATGTTAAGTTCAAAAAATTTATTTGTGCCTCTCCCTAATCCCATCCTCTTCTTAACGTAATGTTCATCAAATAGATATAGTACAACTCCACCACCACAACCTGCTTGTTGGGCCGATCCATCGAAAGATGCCCAGGGGATAGATTTATCGACAGCTTCAACAATTATATTCCTGTGATGTTGTCTAGGTTCTTCATTCGGAATCAAATTGTACAATGCATGAATGTGCGAACAATATATCTACTGGTTGGGGTCCATCTCTTGGAAGATGAGTTTGTTTCGACCAATCCAGATACTCCAACAAACCAACAAAGGATGGTTGCGAAGTTTTGTAGGTGGGGCTTGGTTCCACCAAGATTCCCATGCAATGCCAATAGTGTCTCCCATCCACCTAATGTTGATGGCCATAGATTGATAAACTTGATTCCAAATTTCAGTAACAGTAGGGTGATGCGTAAATAAATGTTCAATAGTTTCTTCAGAGTTCCTGCATAGAATGCACCAGGAGGGTCCTTGAAAGGAACGGTGTTGTAGATTGTCTCTTGTAGGAGCCTTGTTGCATAATAAGCGCCACATAAAGAGTTTAGCTTTGGATGGACCTTTTAATTTCCACAGCGGCCGCCACGACTAGACAGAATGTTGGGGCTCATGATCAACATAGATAAATAGATATCCATCTTTTGGAGAGTATTTGCCGTGATGAGAAATGGCCAAACTAATTCATGACCTCTATCTTGAATCCTTATGTAAGCTTACGATAGTGCATTAGTGTAACTAATCCATTCCTAATGCCATATCGTAGGAATCCTAAGATTCAGAGCATATTTTCAAGCCTGTCCAAAGATAGAGGAATTAGGAATCCTAAGATTCAGAGCAAATTTCCAACCTTGTCCAAAGATAGAGGAAGTTTCTGGATCCACGATTTGATTTAGAGTCCTTATACCAACTGTCTCCAGGAATTGGATAGGCTCAGGGTAAAGGATGCGTGCGTTTCCACTCCCAGACCCCGCATCTGTTCCAATTCGAACCTTCCCACCCGATCCTACTCTCCATGCTAGGCCTTCTCGGATGTATTCTATTGAGTTTAAAACAGATCACCAAATTGTTGTTATGCCAGATTTGTTCCAGTTTGGCTGTCTGATCGAGTCATCAATATGCTGCAGGCTAATGTATTTTTTGACAACCACCTCACTCCAAAGGTTGTTTGAAACTTTGAAGTGAGGACTTGGCATCCCAATTTTGCTGCCAGGGCTTTAGAAAAACATACAAGATTCTTCAACCCCATCCTCCCCATTTCTTGGGCAGAGCAATGTGATCCCATCTAACCCACACAAAAGTTCTACTTCCTTGTTCCCTCTCCAGAGGAAGCTACAACATAACTGTTGGATTCTAGATAATATTCCTTTTGGGATCCATGCTAGAGACATCCAATATACAGGGATGGCCTCCAACATTGATTTGATTAGAACAAGACGACCCACCCTAGATAACCAACAGTGATGCCAGATGTTTACTCTTCTTTCAACCTTAGCTACCAACCACAGCCAGTCAACAATTTTGTAGTTATTTGGTTTGAGCCAAAAACCCAGATATTTGAGACCATCTTCAAATGCTAGGAGTCTATAAGGAAATTTCTGATTTGCATAATCTGTTTCATACTGGGAGCACCCCACTGCAGTTAGAGTAGACTTCTCTTGATTGCTCACCATCCCTATAGCTTTACGAAATAAAGAAAGGGTAGCATTGAACATGATTGAATCACTAATAGTCCCATTCAGAAATATGAGGACATCATCTACAAACAGTAAATGAGACAATGATATTTTCGACAATTTTAACCCCTTTGATTCTTCCTTGATTCCTCTCTTCAGCGATCTACTCAGTCCTTCCATAACCAGTAGGAAAAGTAATGGAGATAAAGGGCACCCCTGCTTGAGTCCGCGTTCGACGTGGAAGAAATTTGAAGCAGACCCATTGATGAGGATACTATAGGATACAAAGGAGATACAACACATAATCCAATTAATGAAGTCATGAGGGAAACCAATATGAGTCAGTAACATTCGCATGTATAGCCAACTGGTCTTGTCAAATGCCTTCTATAGGTCTATTTTAAAAATCATACCCTTTATGTTCTTAATCTTCAATGAGTGTAAACCTTCTTGTGTAATGCCTATAGCTTCATGGATATGTCGATTGTCTAAGAAGGCAAATTGCTTCGGTGATATATGCTGGGATAAAATAGGCTTGATGTGATTTGCAATGATTTTCGCAGTAATCTTATATATGCAGTTACAAAGGGAGATAGGTCTGAAGTCATTGAAAGTACAAGGCTTATCTGATTTGGGGATTAAAGCAATAAAGGTTGCGTTGAAGGAATCATACATTCATCCATTAATTGACATTCTTCTATGACCCTGAGAAGATCTTGTCCTAACAATTGAAAGAAAGTCAAGTAAAGCTCCATAGCCCAGCCATTCGGGCTTGGGCTCTTGTCTTTCTTAAGCCATTTAAGCACTGCCTCTAGTTCTCCCAACGACACTTGTCTGTTCAGATCCTCAGCTGCCTCGGCATCTACCAATCAGGGAAAGAGGCTAGCTATAATAATTTCTGCCAGGGAGGCCTGCTAGGGGTCTTTAAACAATTGTCCAAAATGAGAAATGCCCAAATTCGCTAACCTGCTCAAGGATTGCGCTCATGAGCCCTCCTCGTCCTCCAATGACCAAATAGTATTGATAGCCTTCCGACCTTTTGCAAAATGTTGAATTTTTTTTGTGTTTTCATCATCGCTTGAAGCCATATAACTCTGCTCTTGAGCCTCCAGGTCTCTTCTCTTTTTCTTTGGTATCCTGAGTCTCTCTAATTCAATTTTAACAACCTGAGCTTTTGCTTCAGCAGATACGAACCCTCCTCTTTCAGAATCTTCTAACTGAGCTAATTCAACTTCAATGATCTTGAGAGCTTCTTCGTCCTTTATTTCTTTTCCTTAGCCCACTCTATTTTTTGCTTCTATAGACGCTTAAGGTTTCTAGCAAAATGTTTAGACGCCGACTGACCTTCAATCAACGATCTCTCCTGCCATGTTTCTTTAACAATACAGTGATAGGCCTCATCCCTTAACCAAGTCAAATTAAATTTAAAGGGGGCCCTTGGTTTAGGGGATAAACCATAAATCTCTAAATAGATAGGCGAATGATATGATATTTCTCCTGAGTCATCCCATTGCCAAATCAATTCAAATTTTTCCATCAGAGATTCCTTGATGATAAATTGATCCAGCCGTCTATCCAGCATGGCGTCCCCAATTCTTCTATTTCTCCAAGTCAACTAAAGTCACACCACAAGAATGTCAATCAGATTATTACTCTCCAGCATCTGTACAAAATAATTCGAGAGGGAATCCACTTGAGCATTATTTCCCCATGATTCTGCATGTCCCATCGAGAAATTTAAATCACCCCCCATTATAATGTTATCCTCCCGCATAAATGAAGAATTCATTACCGCTTCCCAGAAATCCACTCAATTGTGACATGGTCCATAGATATTTACTTCTCTGAAGTCCATCCCTAATTCTTCGGAGAAGACATCCGCCATTAAAACTCCTTCTCTCCCCCAGACATTTAAAAGCTTCATCGATTGACAGTCTATACCTATAGCAATGCCACCGGATCTACCTCGAACGTCTAAGTCATGCAATGTCCAACCAGGTTGAAGAGCTTCCAGAGTTGAAATAATATGGTCACTGCTCCCAAGAGTCTCTTTAAGAAAAATCACAACTACCTTCTCTAATTCTAAAAGTCTCCTAAAGGTTAGTTTTTTGCGAGGCTAGCTAACCTCCTGCAATTAAAGGAGATCCACTTCATCGGGAAACCGGTTCTGGGTTGCCTCTTGCTCTAAGAACCCCATCAAATGATAACTATCTTCCTTTAGCAACATCCATACTGGCCTTATGGATGGCTTCCGAAATATAGGACTGTCTACTGCGGGAGGATTTGGGCATCTTCGGAGGGGATGATAGACCTATACCTCGACCCACTGCTATAGTATGCTTGGCCGGGACCTCAAATTATATCTGTGACTAGTGTTAGATTCAGAAGAGGTATCCTCCCTAGCAGACAAAGCGACATGAGGAACTACGAGAATGGCAGGAGAAGGAGCCGGGAAACATATAGGTACGGAGGCCGCAGGACATGCAGTAGAACTTAAAACGCATTAAGAAGAATGAACTCCAACAATTTGATCATGGCAAGATACAACAAGATCATGTGAATTATATGGATCAAGAGATGGAAAAGAGAATTCAGTACCCGGAGGAGCGCCAGTAGTAGCGGCATAGGCTTTGGTGACCCTCGGCGATGGAGGACGAGCAAATGAAGCTTGCTTCCCTTTGTCCGTGACCTGCTCTCTTGGAAAATGAACCGAGCTCTTTTGAGGCGTCTAGTTCATGACATTTGATCCATCTCCATTCCCTTCCTTCTCCTCCTTCAAGTCAGCGGCCGACTTGTCTTTGGCAAGCAGGGGGCATTCCTTGTATAGGTGTCCAACTTCATGACACCTCCTGCATCTAAAAGGGACCGCTTCATTGTCTAATTTGTGCAGTCTAATGATGCCCCACCATTGTAGCTTCAAACTTCCACCAACCCTTCTCTGGTATCGAGGTGCACCAATATGTGAGCATATGCCATCTTGCATCGATATATTTTTTAATATATTATTATTTCATTTTTTTAAAATAATCTTTTATTTATTTATTTATTTATTTTAAAATTATATAAATTTCTCTTCTTTTCCTTTTTTTAATAATTTTTTTGGCTATATATATATATATATCCTTTTTTGTTTTTTAAATGGCCAAGCACCTCATTGTAAAATGGAGAATCTCCAACACTGTGTAGTGAAACACTTTGATTATGATGGCAACAAAGTTGACGAAAATTGATGGCCAAAGGCCTGGATCAGACTCGCTCTATGTAGCGGTTGAGCATCTAGAAGATCGAACAACTCTGATACCAATGTAACGAACAAGGTTCGCACTTTGCAATAATCTTCATAACACTTGGTACACGAAGACATCCGTTGAGGATAAAAAATATATATATTGGATAGTGTATAAACTAGTTGATATGAGATGATGATTGTTTCAAATGAGGGCCCGCTTATATCCCTAGGCAGGTGCCCCTTTATGAACGGTCATGTCCTTAGGACATGCCTCTCCATTAACTAATTACTATATAATTAATCATTATTTATGATTATTAATATTTATACTATTTTTATATATTTTTTATTCATAACACTAGATGTTTCCTAGCTGTTCCCAAATCCGCAAGGGACAGAATGGGAACGACTATAACGTCCCCACGCCCCCAAACCTGTCCCCGCCCAAATTGGAATGTTCCCAAGCAGTGCCTAAGTCCCCGAAACGCCGGAACTTGCGGAATAGGCAGTTTTTTCACGCGGGGGGAGGACGTGTCCACGTGCAACATAGATAAGAAGTTATTTTGTAACTCATATCTATTATCTCTTTTCGAGTTGTTCTTCATGTTCACGTTTAGTGTAGATTGTGTGTACTTTGGTTTATTATGCTTGCTTAAGTATTTGGTATATAAACGTTGAAAATGTAACTAGTTTCCATCTTCATAATTGTTGTACTCATTTCAATATGTATCCTAT
The DNA here is from genome assembly GCA_000404065.3 of Pinus taeda. Taxonomy (NCBI): domain Eukaryota; kingdom Viridiplantae; phylum Streptophyta; class Pinopsida; order Pinales; family Pinaceae; genus Pinus; species Pinus taeda. The sequence continues at coordinate 9,654 of APFE030933480.1, forward strand.
GTAACAAACAAAAGAAGAAAATAAAAAGTTATTATTATTAAAGCATGTGTTTCATGCTCTTTATTGATTGTCTTCTAGTTAAATGCATGTTCTTCATGCTTCTAGGGTTTGTTAGGTCCTAGGATTTATTGTCATGAGTCAAAGGAGTCAACATCATGTTTATAAGACCCTTTTGGGCAAAATGTAATTGTAAAAAGAATTATTTTGAGTCTAGAAAGTCCTGAAAGGCTATATAAAGAAGCAGTTTGACCTCATTTAGCACTCACTCACTCAAGAAGTTCAATCTCTCAAAGAAGAATTCAATTTGTAGCTAGGAAGCAGGAAAAGCAAGAGCGAAGGTCTAGGAGAAGAAAGGATAAAAAATCTCTGTTTTGGGCTCTATCGCTCTCACACGTGCAAAGTTTTAGGGTTTTTGGCAGTGTTCCATGGGGATGCGTCCCCTAAGGTCGGGTGCACGCACCCCTCACACCCCACGAACCTGGGATGGGGGGACGTTTGGGGAAACGTTTCCCCACGTCCCCCTTTTGGGGAGACGTAGTGGGGGGGATGTTTCCCTGGTGTCAGGGATGCGACTCCCAAAAAGGGGGACGCCTAGGCGTCCCCTCTCAAAATGGGCTATGCGTCCCCCCTTAAATTTGCTTGTAAACAATTATTTATGATAGGGGAAACCTAGTATTTGACCATTTTGGCCTACTAATGCTATGCAATTCATGATAATGTTAAATTCTTAAAGTAAAAGTGACATTCTCCTTCATCTTTCATTTTCATCCTTTTACTTAAATTTTTGACATTACCATGAAATGACTCGGGATGTTTGAGAGTGGTTCCGACCTCATTGGATTTCATATGGAGAAAGTAGAATTTTAGATCTCACTCAAAATCCAGCGGACTTAACAGTTTTTCAGGAATTCAAGATTCGATGGATTGCAACATTTCCATTGCATTTTGTCATGTACAAGGGTATGGGATTAGTATTTAATCGAGAGCACCAAGCCATCAATATACTTTAGAGTGACTTTTAGACTCATCACTCCACTGTTTTTGAGTTTTAGTTATATCAATTTACTATTCCAATATTCAGATTTTGGTATCTATTAAAGTCTATTTTGCTTAATACTAATTAGATTCTAGAATGATGAATGATGAATTTTAATTTTAAATCAATTTAGAATCTAGAATATTGAATGATGAATTTAATTTTTAAATCAATGTAGATTCTAGGATGGTGAATAATGAATGATGAATATGGATCAGTGTATTTCATTATTGAATCTCGTGGTCTATGGATGAATCATGCATGTATTAGTAAGGATGATGAGTATGGATCAATGTATTTCATTATTTAATTAAAATATGTATGTATCATTGTATATATATATATATTAAAAAAGAAAAAAATTATATACCCAGACGTCTCCTCGTCCCCCCTAAATTTCCCTAAAATTTGAGGGTACTCCCACACGTCCCCCTTGTGCGTCTCCTTGTCTCGGAGTCTTGGTGGAACATTGGTTTTTGTTACTACAAAAGGAGGTCGACTGTCGAAGTTGTAGAATCTTGTAGCTGGAAGGGAGAATATCCTACCTTGACCTTAGGAGGAGCTGTCTTGCTCCAGGAAGGTCTAAGGAGGAAGCAAGATTAGGTTTCTTGGGAAGCTAAAAGGCCGAAATTGTAGGGTCAAACTTCGAAGTCGTAGGACGAGTTGCATAATTGAAGTTGGCAAGTCGACGTTATAGTTTGAAGCTGGTTGGTTCAAAATTAGGGAAGTTCTTGTTGGGGGGATGACTTGGTACTTGGAGAAGGACTTGGTCTAGGGTTTGGGTCTTTGTGTTTCAATTGAAGTAGATTCTATAAGAAGAGAAGAGGTTTCTAGGTTTTCCCCTTGGAGGGTTTTTTCCTTGGATGAGACCTAATTTCTGTGTCCTCTGTTGTTGCTATTTCATTCTTGTTATTTGTTTGATGAAAAGATCTAACTAAAGAACATAAAGAAGATTAACTAAGATTCACAAGCAAGTGTCAAGGTTAAGGAAAATTGATATAATAAGAACTACGCTGCCACTTTGCATTTTTCAACATGCTATCAGAGCTATGGTGAACAAAGAAGGCAACCAGAAGGACACTAGAAGGAATTACCTGTCAAGGGGAAGGAAAAAGGAAACTCTCAAGGAAATTCTAAAGAAAAAAACTTCACGAAGGATTGTCTTTTGAAAGGGATCTAGTTGAAGACTCATTGGTGGACCTCTTTAAAGGAAGCATCAAGGATGTTATCATCCATTACTCTTGGAAGTTGTTGTTGGAGGAATCCTGGGGAAAATCTTTCAAGGAAGGCTCTCCAAAGATCTTGAAGGCATATGTAAGGTTGAAGACATCATCAAGGGAGAGGAGTATCTCGATCATGAAGTAAGTATTACATCATGTTTAAATCTACAGGTCATATGTGTTCTTTCTGCAAGGAGAGCAATAAGCTGATTAGAGCATCAAATTATCTAGCATGGAAGAAAAAGGTTGACCTGATACTCACAGAACAAGAAGTAATGGAATATGTTACTCGGCAAATTACTCAACCTAGCAAAGACAAGACACAATAACTAGTGAAGTACAAGAAAGGGGAAGTAAGGGCTCAAAGGATCATAGTTGAATCCATTAAAGATTCTCTTGTTCCATTTGTTGCAAACTTGAAAACTTCCAAGGCTATGAATGACAAGCTAGTAAATTTGTACTCTATAAGTACATCAAGGCAAAAGATGCATTTGCGGAATAAGTTATATAGAATGAGGAAATGAAAGGATGAGGATATGGCATCCTTTCTCATGAAAGTCTCTCAGCTAAGAGGCCATCTGCAAGGACTTGGGGTAACAATGTTTGATTTGGAAGTGACAGTCAGTGTACTAAATACACTACCACTAGAATGGAGCAACTTTGCAAGAAGCATCTACTCCACAAAAGATTCAACTCCTTTTGATGAGTTGTGGGATTAATGCATTCTAGAAGAATCAAGGATTAAGGTAAAAGATGACATTGGATTAGATGAGCAGTCTCAAGCCTTTCTAGCCTGAGTCAAGAAGCTAAAGAAGGGAAAGTTTGGAAAGTCCAAAGACATGTCCAAGGTTCAATACTTTAAGTGCAGTGAGTTTGGACACTATAAGAGGGACTGTCCTAGCCAACAAAACAACAAGAAAAAGGATGGGAGAACCTAAGAAGAAGCTGAAGATGGGAGAAGTGAAGGATCTTTACTATTAGAAAAGGTATCTTGGTTGGTTCTTGGTAAAATTGGCCTTTTCTTTAGGATAACATGCATTGTTTAGAAAAGTTTTGATTTTGCATAACATCATAGAGAGAAGCATGTGATAGTTGCATAAGCAGAGTCTACTTGGTTAAGTTTCCTTGTAGAAATCATATAGGTTTTAAAGATAGACAGATAGACATTTTTGCATGTTCATCCAAGCACTATCTAACATTATGTTAGAAGTTGTCATATTGCTCAAATGGATCATCATGATCCTAGAAGAACCATCATTATGGAAGGTTCTTGGGTGAAGCAGTATGAAAAAGTTAGTATACATTCCATGTAATGTGGAAATAATACTAGTAAAGGGATGAAGGAATGCAATAGATAAGGACTCAAGACACAGACTCATTGTGAGACATATAGCTAGATGATGGAATAAGAATCATAGGAATTCACACTGAAAGTAGTCCTTGGATAAGATTCATGTGATTAGAATCTTGTAATACGCTTCGTATGATTGTATGATGTTTAAAAGGAAGAATTTGACTTACTAAAAAATGTATAAAAGATTAAGACATTTCTCTAGAATATGTAAATAATGGTTAACATCCAGTATAGTCTCCAGAAGAAAATTTGTAACTTGGTAATCAAGTTCGATCCTTGGGCACTCTAATGCATGAAGGAAGATTCATATGGAGATGAACCATAAGGACGTTGATGGAACGAGGTCATAATGATGAGGTAAGTCTGATTTTTATTATTGTTGGTTATCTAGTTAACATATTATTTTTCTATCTGGAAGGATGTTGCAGGAATACATTATGACAGTTGAGGCAAACTCAACTGTATGGATGGAAATGTATGAAGAATGTTGAGAGAAGCTTAACATATGGTACCTAGCAATTGTGAAGTCAAGATGTGTCCATCTTAGGATTAAAAGGTAGCAGTGTGAGAAGATAACCTGAAGGTCAAAGAAGATCACTTTCATGAGGAAGGCTATGATCAGCTTGAAGTTTTGTGAAGGCCCAATACCACCCGAGTGCCTCCGTTCCTACAAGGAATTGCCCACAAAAGAACTACGAGGTCACTATATTAACTGCGGATGAGGGACTAGACTTCGCAGATTGTGTGAAAAAGGTGGTCCTATCTTGTTACAACCAAGCTTATGCATGGAGGTATGTTTTAAAAATGCACTTCTACCCTAGAATGAATATGCAAGCTGTGGGCGATTGCTTCAATGAGATTATTTAATGTATTAAGTATTTCAACAAGGTAAACTACTTGAGATCCAAATGCTTATAGTAATATTCAATACAAAAGCAATTAGATAAAGTTCTTAGAGAGCAATTGAAAGTCTATCTCAATGAAACAAGATAAACTATTCCAATGGAACACATTAACAATTCCAATTACTTCAAGAACTTATTAGATTCATCTTTAGAGTACAATAATGAGAGCAATATATATTTATGTTACTTAGTATTTAGAAACAATATCCTCTAATTAGTTATGTTATGAACCAATTAGATACAAGAGTAATTTCTCTTGAGCACAATTCATAACAAGCATAAGAAAATATGAGATTGCTAACAATTATTTGCTAAGAATGCAGGGATGCAAAATGCAATTAGCACTTTAACAATGAGAGAGATACTATAATGCCAATGGGATGCTTTGCAATGGTGCAAGAAATGATGTAAGAGATGCAATGGAAGGATATTGTCAAGACACCAATGTAATTCGAGATATTTAAGAGCTCCTTTTACACTATATCACTGTTATAAATCGGCCCACGAATTTATGCGATATCAATCCCACAATTCACTTGAATGCATTCACTAATCTAATGACAAGACCTTAAGCAATAATGAAATGACTTTTAGGGTTATAAGGCTTATTAGAATTGAATCTTAGGCACTTATTTCAAATCTGATCAGACCTCTCTAATAATGATATCAGTCCAATATTTTAATTGCAAATGAGACAAAACAGTGAAAAATTTGCTCTTATGTTTATTAGTGAATTACGTTAGGATCTTAAGGTTGCTTAGATTTGTTTTAGGACCTTAATGATAATGTGTCACCACTTATGCCACTTATGCCACTGCTGTTAACATTTCAGATCTAATGCAAATTTTGACAGTGAAAAGAGAAGGATGAGGATAAGAGGAACAAACCCTTAAGCCTAGTGGCCTATGCCAAGTTTGGAGATAAGAGAGAGATCACACCTCCAATGCCTGCACTCATGAAAGGTTAGCTTAAAACACAGAGCGCAGACCTTTTGGACCACTGCAACCACATATTATTAGCCCAAATACATATGTAAATAATGGATCAGATTTGTACAGAACTAGCTAATAAGGCTTGTGCTTAGAGTTTTGATGTCTTAGCATTGTAACCCTTTAAAACACCTGCAACACCAATGGATTAGGCTTAAAACAAATGTAGATGATGGATCTAGCCCTCCAAGGGTTGCGGCTAGGCCTAGGAAGCCCAATGAGGCTTGCGGCCTAGTAGGAAAGAGGCTCTATGCCTCACGGCTAGGGCTTTTAGCCCTCCTTATTCTAGCAGCTAGGCCTCCAAGGGCTAGAGTGATGAAGCAAAAGAACTTTTGGCCCTTGAAACCCTTCCTTAATGGATAATAAGCTTGCAAAACAAATTCTTAGCCCTTGAAATCACTTGCAAACCAATTTTTAAAGTCTTCAAAGGCTGCAGCTAAGGCTTCAAGGCTTAATCAGGTCTACGGCTAGGGCTTATGGGCGTAATTGAGGCTGCAACTACAGTAAAATGGCCCTCTAGCTAAGTTGCACTGAAATAGATACGGGAACGGATACAGATACGTGGTTTGAAATGGATAAGACAAATTTTCAAAAAGTTTGGATACAATATGGAAAGGAAACGACACACACACACACACACGCACACACACACACACATATATATACATATATATCTATATATATACATATATATAAGAATTTCATATTGCCATTCATCTTTCAGAATCTATATTCTATATCTAAAAATACATAATCATCATGATGAATTCAACATAAACAAATCAATCATCAATTCAGCATAAAAGTTATCATCATCATTAGTGATTATTATAGCATTCAACATATTATTATCATCATTAGTAATGTAATCAGAAGTGCTAGAACCTTTGTGCTTTTGGGTCCAACTCCTTCAAAAATCGTGTCATGCATGGTGGATGCTATCTATCTTCCTTGCATAGCAATTAAATGGCACATGGGATCATTGGGATATTCCGTCAAGACCTATTTGAACATATCAATCTTCTCAACGTCAGCTTGGTCTCTTGACTATATGCAGGCAAAAGATTGGCTAAAGAAGATTTGTTATATTGGAGGGATTTATGAAATCAAGAGCAAAATCAGTGACAATTAACCAAACCTTAACCAAACTGAAAATTAATCTTTTAAATAAATCTCTTTATGAAGACATTCATCAAACCCTTCTGTTTGCATTTTTGAACATCTATCTTTTTATGAATAGTAAGAATCCTTGATAAATATATGGAGTGTTGTTGTTTCTAAAGATTTAGAAGAGACGTTATGACACTTGTTTATAGTGAGTTTATTTGCAAATATGATTTCTTCATTTTTATTATTTATTTATGGCTATACAATTTTTTTTACGCTTTTTAACATTTTAAGGGTGGATTCTGATCACAATTTTCGTGGATTTGTTTCCGGAAACAGATCCAAAAAAATTTAAATCCCTTGGAAACTTATCCAGTTCCAAATATGAAGTTTCCGATTTTTTGAAATGACGCAAAAACTTTTTTACGGTGTTTCGGACAAGGATATATCCGTTTCCATTTAAGAAACAGGGATCCGCATTTCTGGCAAATTCTTTAGGCGTTTCCAGTAACTTAGCTTGATGGTCATCATCAAGAATGACTCGAATACAATGTGCCCATGCTGAATCACGAGACTTATTACTACCCTTCGGTGTCATGGAATCTAGAAGAGAAAAAATATTAAATTTAGCTTGATTTTTTTTTGTTTTTCATATTTTAATTGATGACAATATTTTTGGCCTTGTGTGTCACTGAGAAACTCAACCAGAAGACCCAAATTTTAACAAAAAAAATTAAAAGTGAAACAAAAAAAATTGTAATGAAAACAAAAAAAAATTAAAACAAATAATAGAACTTCATGAAGCCTACTTGGTTGTGATGATGCTGGGTCTGATGAAACCTCCTTTAGCCACTTTCAACCTCCTGGAAGAGCTACTTCACCGTGCAATGGAGTCACTCAGCTGCTTCAGTCAACACTCAGTGAATGAGAAATGAGAGGAAGGGAGGTGCTTATAAAGCATTTCCTTCCCTCCATTTTCCCTTTCCCTCCACCGGATCTCAACAAAAACATTTAAAAAAAAAAAATCACATTTCGGTCTGCATTGGTCATCTAGAAGTTCAATATGAGTCTTATGAGGGTCTTATGCGGGTCCATGGGTCTTGAAGAGTGTGGACGAGTCTTGGAGGGTCTGACTCTTATGGGAGGGTCTGACTCTTATGGGAGGGTCTTAACCTCTAGACTTGTTTTGGCATTCAACTCGTGAAGATTCACGAGTCTTGAAGAGTCTTATAAGGGTTGTGCTGCACTGGTTTCTATGCAATTGATTTTCAACAAATTAGGGCAAATGTAAAACCCTAGATCATCAACTTATTCCAACATTAGACATAAATCATAAATTTTCATTAAACAAGCTCACTTACAAGACAATATGCATGTACAATCCTTTATTGTTCCAAGAAAACTTCTCAAAAGTCAAGTGAATAGCTCCAACGAACAAGAATAATCCAATAGATCGCATCTTTGCCAAGAAACAAGATGCCAAAATCTCTCTAAGGAGGGCCAAAACAGTCCAAGAGATGATGATGAGTTACAAATGATCCTATCCTCTCTTTATATGAGGAGGATGATTTATAATTTTAGCATAAGAGCCCCTATATACAAGTTATATCACAATATTGCATTGGGTTACAATCCAACACACAAGCTTTAGACCAAAAAGTGAAGAACAAGCCCACACGTGTGAGCCGTTAGCCCTCTAGGATTGACGTCATGCATGATAAGAGTTCTAAATGCCAAGCGTTGAGGCTATTAAGTGCCAAGTGTGATATAGAAGCCTCTAAAAATCACAATTTGAGGGTTGGCCCTCAAATCACCATCAATAACCCGCTGTGGTCCCCAAAATCCAATTGGGGTACCATAAAGTGGTCTAATGGGTCTCCAACTACTCATAATGCGAATCTTTGCTCTAACGTTGAGGGCTTTCTAGGTGCTACTAGCCCTCCCAAGTTTCTGAAGGTGAGGCCATCCTCATCTAGGGCTTGGATCAACTGCCATCCCGCATATGGTGCTAAAGCTGGCTTGGAGGCATGTTGGTTCAAAGTGTATCATCCTGAAGAATCATCAAATATAGCAGAACATCTTGGTTACTAGAGGTTCCTAGGGTCATTTGTGATGTGCTACTGCTGCTCATAGGCCCCAGGCTATCAACGCTTCTCCTATTGGTGCCAATATACTTCTTTGGGGCGTGGGTACCTATGTGTAAGGGGCTCAGGTCATGGCTGCTTAACCAGCTAACAATCACAACATAAAGTCAAGTGAAAGCAATCAATCATCAAGGACAATAATCATTATTGCATCTAAGCAAACCAAGCTTGAATGTAATGGGCTATTTAATACTTCAAATAAGGAGTCCCTTCCAGATTCAGGGCCTTGAGCTCGCAATAGTGTTTCCTCCCTTGGTAGGAACGACTAAAGGAAAACCTTATTAGGTGTTTCCAACCCTTAAGGAGAAGTGACATTTTCTTAGCCCACCCCTCAATTTATATGTGTTAGTGAAAATGATGATGGTATGGAGGGGAGGAGATTTCATGGCCAATTGTCATGGTCAACGGGACCAACATGATAGGGATCCACGTCTTGTGTGCCTTTTACTTTTGCTTCATTTTTTCTTTGTATTATTGCTCGTAGCTCAAAGGGTTCGAGCTTGCTTTGAATGATATATAGCGGTTATATTACCTAATGATTAATCATTTCGTTGCTCATTTGGGTTTTGACACACAAGGGTTCTTTTTATGGTGTAATGGAGCAACATGCGCTTCGGAACTGGGTGATGGCCATAATGAGTGAGTTAGAGCTCATGCTAAGCTTTTGCCCATGTGCTAATGTGTATGTCTCGACTATCTTTTACATTTTGATATTCTTTTTATTTTATTTTGTGGTCATGATATGCTATTTTTTTTTTTCTTTTAGCTATGAACAACTCGACATGAGTCTCGATGTGTTGTGGCCTTGATGGACGAAGGCACAACTAGAGAGCAGATTGGATAGTTGAGATTCAATGGTCAGATGGACTTGGAGCATTGATAGAGGTAGGAGGTGCAGATTGGGAGCCGAAGGACCGGGAAGGTACAAGGTACGACCGAGAGGAGCTGAGAGAGCGCGCTACACCAGCCAGATGGTCATAGTATCTTGTTGAGGGCAGATTGGTCGTCAATGTACTGACACCAAGTCACATTTTTTGTATCTTGTACTAGCGGATGTATGAGGGCCATTATCCCTGGTACGAGAGCTCTAGATTGTTGTATTATATGTTGTTTAATATAACGAAGTTGGGTTGACAACTATAAAAAGTTGTTTATATTCTGTGCATATGTGATCTACTGCTGTTTATATTCCGCTGTGCAAAATAGTATCATTGAAATTCTTGGTTTGGTAGCGTCAGAGATTTTAAGATTCTAACCTAGACCCAAGATCATGGAAACTCAACATGGTATCAGAGCATATCTGAGCTACTTTGAGGGACAGTGAATTAGAGTGTGTGCAACGAAGCAACTCAGAGGGAGTTGTGGGTGTCTGGATCATGGAGCAGAGGGTTCAATTGAAGACATGGAGATGTGGTCTTGATAGACTACATGATGAGATGGGCTGAGAGTTCTGGTGGAACGGTGGTGAACCTGGTGCACTTCAGTATGTTGTGTGGTGATTTGTAGATCGTGGACTTCCTATGTCTTATCATGGATGGCTGGGAGAACTCGAGGGTTTCTTTGGCTTGGATGAGATCAAGTTGATCGAGTTGGCTTCATGTGATGGACTATAGATTAGTAGGCTAGATGTTAAAATTGGAAACTAGGGCCAAATTGCATGTGGATCACCTTATTTATGGCTTTTGATATTTTTCCTAGATTCCTCTCATCGAGAGGTGTAGGATTGATCTAAAGATCATCCGATTCCAATAAGTATTTATGGAGATATGAATTTATTTTGATTATTGACAAATTGCCAAGGTCAGCCAACAAACTTATGTAGGCTCAGAAGCCCACGAATCATGTCTATTCATCCTCAACGTTTGCATATAAATACAAGGAGCATTCTCCTCATTTGGGCAATTCAATTCACTCATCTTCTCTCTCTCTCCTACGCATAAAATGAGCCTCTCTCTCTCTCACACATGTGGTTGAAAGGAAGATGTCCTAGGGCAAGGAAGACGCGGAAAGGACGCTAGGGCAGTAGGTCATCTCTTTGACCAATGTTGACCATCCAGAAGTGCGGATTGGGTGTGGTGGCCTCTCTTAGGCAGGCCGCAATTTTTGGCACAAAAATCGAGGTGATCTGACCTCTGGTTTGACCAGTGTTGACTGCCCTAGTTTAGGGCTGCAGTTGACTTAAGAAATTTGCAAATTGACTGTACTTTTGGGGCTGTTCAAGGGCTGTTTCTTTAGGTTGTTCGAGGACAAGTTGATAGGAAATTGACCAAGCATTTTAGAGGCCAATTTCAGCTAGTTTGACCAAGTTTGACTTTGCTGATCTAGGGTTTGCTGCTGCTGATATAAAATTACATAATTCAGATTTTGTACTATTTCTCTCTCCTGAACTATTGAAGATAAAAGAAGATTTGATCAAAGGGTTTCCCCGCATTAGGGTTTGTCCTTGGCTAGTCACCACATCTTGTGTCTTTTGTCTTGGCTTGTTTTCTGTTGATCATTTAATGTTCTATCTGCACTTTGCTTAATGTATGTGTGATTGCTAATTTGTGGCTAATAAGAAGAAAAATAAGTAAACTGCTCTAAGCATAGAACATACCATAATTTAACATGGTAGCGGAGCTGAGGTGAAGACAAAGCCCAAGCAAGAGCAAGAGAAATCACCGAAGAGAAGGTTGGCAAGGCTATCTGAAATAAATCATGGGGTCCTCAACACACTTCCCTGCTGAAGACAAACTCCGTGAGAAGTCTGACTATCACGAATGGAAGATGTCTTTCGATCTAACATTAGAAGAACAGGAAGTGTCAGACCATGTGAGAGGTGGAATTGTTGAGCCTCCATCAAATGCACCCGTCGCTGCTAGGAACAAATGGACCAAGGGAGAAGTCAAAGAAAGGAAGATCATCCGTGATTCTATCGACAAGCGCTTGGTGGCCTATGTTTCCAAGCTGAACACCTCCAAGGAAATCTATGATAGACTGGTGAGTTTATTTAAAGTTAATGATGCAAATGAAGTCTTGTTTCTTAGAAATAAGCTGAAGGAAATCAAAGGAATGGCAGGTCATCAAATGGTAGAGGTAAAAGAAGTGTCGGAAATCAAGGAAGAGGACAACCATTCAAGAAGGTAAGAAATTCCAGGTATGAATCTAACACTGTTAAAAATAAGCAAGATGAGTATTATTTACTCGCTGCTCTATCTACTTCTGCTCCCTCAGACTCATTGGGAAATTGGCTTATTGATAGTGGTGCCTCAAGGCACTTCACTGGCTACAAAGAATCTCTCTATAATTTGATAGAGAAAGAAACCGACTCGGAAATTGTTCTTGGAGATAATTCAAAATATCCTATGAAAGGCATAAGAAATGTCACTCTTCAATTGAATCAGGGTAAGACCATCCACTTACAAGATGTATTATATGTACTTGATCTCAAAAAGAACCTGGTGTCCATTTCGACAATGGAAGACAAAGGCTACAAGGTGGCTTTCAGCGATGGCAAGGTACGTGTATGGAAAAGGACTTTAAAGATGCTTTTACTCTTGGGTTTCGAGTTGATTCATTATATCAAGTCGGAGAAAGTCTGTTGGGTGTCATGTCTTGTGACACATCTCTTCAGCCTGAACTGTGGCATCGGAGATTTGCTCACCTTCATTATAAAGCTCTACCCGATGTAAGAAAAATGGTGACCGAGATGCCCGAGTTCAGATTAGAGCAAGGTGGTGTATGTCCAGGATGTGTCGAAGGAAAGCTCAAAAGGGGACCATTCCCCTCAAGCCAAAGCAAGACCTCCGATATATTGTAGTTGATTCACTGAGACATATCCGGTATGGTGCCTCTGAACTTCTTGGGAGGATATTTATATTACCTCACTTTTACAGATGATTATTCTCGCAAGACTTGGATATACTTCTTGAAAAAGAAGGATGAAGTGTTCTCCTGGTTTCGACACTTCAAAGCCTTGATCGAGAATCAAACCGAAAAGAAGATCAAGACCTTAAGGACTGATAATGGGACTGAATATGAATTCAATGAGTTTCATGACTTTTGTAAAGAGACTAGCATTAAGAGGGAGACTACTACACCATATACTCCTGAGCAGAATGGTGTGGCGAAAAGGAAGAATCGTACAATTGTGGAAGCTGTTCGTGTTATGCTCCATGATCAAAGACTTCCGAAGTTTCTATGGGCTGAAGCTACAAATTCCGCCGTACATGTACAAAACCAATGCCCTCATCAAGCATTGGGTTCCAAGACTCCCAAAGAAATGTTCACCGATAAGAAACCTGACGTATCTCATTTTAGAATTTTTGGAAGCCCTGTATATTTTCATGTGCCGAAAGAGAAAAGGAATAAATTTGGTGCATATGGAAAGAAAAGAATCTTCATGGACTATAGCGAAAATACTAAGGGCTATAAAATCTATGTTGCTGGTGAAAGGGAAGTCGAGATTAATCATGATGTCACCTTTGGCGAAGATATGGCTCTTAGCAAAGTAGACAATCTTCCTACTTTAAGGGGATCTAAAGAAGTTGGCACTGGGGAACCGAAGGAAAAGGAAGATGAGACGATGCTCGACGTGGAAGAACCTATGGATCCTATTGATCCTCCTCTGCAAGAGCCTTCCTCTTCTAAGAAGAGGCCTTCATGGCTTAGGGGGACACTTGATGATGCTGAAGGACACATTGCACCCAGAGGAACCTTCTGTGAAAGTAAGAAGCCTAACAGGTATCAGGGATACTTGACCATCATGAGCACGATCATCCAAAATGAGCCTTCGTCATTCACAGATGCTGTCAAGCATCAAGTATGGAAGGATGCTATGACCGAGGAATATGAGTCCATTATGAAAAACAATGTTTGGGATGTGGTCCCCAGACCCCAAGAAAAAGCAGTTGTCACTTCAAAATGGCTTTACAAGATAAAACATGTGGTTGATGGAAGTGCGGAAAAGTATAAGGCTCGTTTTGTCGCTCGTGGCTTCTCCTATAAGGAAGGTATAGACTATGAAGAGATATTTGCACATGTTTCCCGATATCCCACCATCCGCTCGATCATAGCCCTTGCTGCTTCGCAAAGATGGAACCTACATCAGATGGATGTCAAGACTGCGTTCTTACATGGTTCGATCAAAGAGGAGGTCTATGTGGAGCAACCCGAAGGATTTGAAATTTATGATCGAGAATCTCATGTGTGCAAGTTGAAGAAGGCCCTCTATGGGCTAAAGCAAGCACCCCGAGCATGGTATGAGAGGATCGATAGCTACATGATGACGCTGGGATTCACTAGGAGTGAAACCAACCCTAACCTTTACTTTAAGGTTATAGATGACAAGCCTCTGATATTGGTGCTGTATGTTGACGACCTCTTTCTAACAGGTGCAGACCCTCTCATTCACGAATGTAAGAGGGAGCTGGCTTCTGAGTTCGATATGAAAGACCTAGGACTTATGCACTATTTCCTAGGACTAGAAGTCTGGCAGAAACCAGGGGAGATTTTCCTATCTCAAGGAAAATATGTGGTGAAGATATTGGAGAGATTCGGCATGGTGGACTGCAAGCCCATAACTACCTTGATGGAGCTTGACTTCAAGAAGTTAAGTGGTAGTGCTGGCGGACCTGTTTTACGAAATGCTACCGAGTATCGTCAACTCATCGGAGCATTAATGTTCTTGGTGAACTCCCGTTCGGATATATACTTTGCAGTCAACACATTGAGTCAACATATGGTTGAGCCTCACCACTCACATTGGATTGGTGCCAAGAATCTGTTGAGGTATCTTCATGGAATAATCACTCATGGGTTGAGATACACTGCCAAGGATGTGAGACTACTTGGGTATACTGATGCTGATTGGGCAGGCAGTGTGGTGGACTGAAAGAGCACTTTCCAGGTGATGTTTCTCTTTGGGATCTGCCTCGATATCCTTGATGAGTAGGAAACAAAAGTCGGTGGCTTTGAGCACCGCCGAGGCAAAGTACATTGCTGCTAGCATGGCCTCCTGTGAGGCAGTTTGGTTTGCAAAAGCTCTTCAGTGAGCTATTTGGATTTACATTGGATACCACCGTGATTTTGTGTGACAACCAGAGTAGGATCTGTTTATAAGAGAATCCCGTATTTCATGATCGCTCCAAGCATATCGATATCAGGTACCACTATATTCGAGATATGGTGCAGCGAGGAGCAATAAGGCTCCAACATATCGTTACAGATGAACAAGTCGTCGACATTTTGACAAAGCCCCTAGGAAAGGTCAAATTCCTGATTTTCCGAGAACGACTTGGTGTCGTTCAGAGACCCTCTTATGAGGGTCGAGTATGATGTATTGAGCTTTGGAGCTCCAGGGGGCGCAGGGTACTTCTTGGAGCGACATGTGACCACAGGGTGACTCACCATCCCTTGGTGGTGCACTATGTACAGGGTAAAGGTTCAACCTTCCCCTGTGACACCCCGTGGCGACTATGGGACAAGATGGTTAGTTCTCTTGTGGGCCAGGATGATTTGTTCTCTGTGGCAATTGTGGAACAGGATGATTAGTTATCCTGTAGGCCAGGATGATTAGTTCTCTGTGGGATCCATTGGACAGGATGATTCGTTCTCCGTGGACGGGGTGATTAGTTCTCCTGTCGAGGCATCTTACCCATGCTGTCTAGGACTCATGGGAAGTACCTCTCATCTGATCAATGAGCAGGGAAATGAGGATAGGGACCATAGTAGTACTGTCAATGGATGCATCGCTGTATCTACCGTACTCCCTAAGCTAGGATGACCTCCATTGATCTGGGATCAATGATACTGATCTGGGATCAGTGAGAGTGGTTCACACTCTGAGACTGACTTCGGGTTAGTGGAGGACGGTATGATACATCCTCAAATTTCTTCTTCTTCATAGTTCGAGCAGAGCAGAACAGAGCAAAGCAGAGTGGGGTCAAGCTGTACAAGATAGTGCATTTGATGGATGGATAGCAGCGACGGTCTGACGGATTGCAGATGAAGTTCTCCCTAGTTGAGGAGTGTTAAAATTGGCAACTGAGGCCAAACTCCACGTGTATCACCTTATTTATGGCTTCTGATATTTTTCCTATATTTCTCTCATCGAGAGGTGTAGGATTGATCTAAAGATCCTCTGATTCCAATAAGTATTTATGGAGATATGAATTTATTTTGATTATGGACAAATTGTCAAGGTTGGCCAACAAACTTATGTAGGTTCAGAAGCCCAATAGTCACGTCTATTCATCATCAACGTTTGCATATAAATACAAGGAGCATTCTCCTCATTTGGACAATTCAATTCACTCTCTCTCTCCTACGCATAAAAGGAGCCTCTCTCTCTCTCACACGTGTGTCTGAAAGGAAGACGTCCTAGGGCAAGGAAGACCATAAAGCATGCTAGGGCATTGGGTCATATCTTTGACCAACATTGACCAAGCGTTGATCATCCAGAAGTGCGGATTGGGTGTGGTTGCCTCTCCTAGGCAGGCCGCAATTTTTGGCACAAAAATCGAGGTGATTTGACCGGTGTTGACTGCCCTAGTTTAGGGCTACAGTGGACTTAAAAAAATTGCAAATTGACTATACTTTTGGGGTTGTTCAAGGGTTGTTTCTTCAGGCTGTTCGAGGACAAGTTGACTGGAAATTGACCAAGCATTTTAGAGGTCAATTTCAGCTAGTTTGACCAAATTTGACTTTGTTGATCTACGGGTTGCTGCTGCTGATATAAAATTACAGAATTCAGATTTTGTACTATTTCTATCTGCTGAACTATTGAAGATAAAAGAAGATTTGATCAAAGGGTTTCCCCGCATTGGGGTTTGTCCCTGGCTAGCCACCACATCTTGTGTCTCTTGTTTTGGCTTGTTTTTTGTTGATCATTTAATGTTCTATTTGCACTTTACTTAATGTATATGTTATTGCTAATCTGTGGCTAATAAGAAGAAAAATAAGTAAACTGCTCTAAGCATAGAACATACCATAATTTAACACTAGAGTCTTCATTGGATCGTGATGTTGCATATCTGAGATTGGTGGAATTTGCACAAGCGGTATTTGATCCAAGAGGATGAGTGTTTGCAGGACTGAACCAGTGGAGATCGTGTAGGTTCAAAGAGAGTCTAGCCTTAGAGGGAGCAACCCTATGGAGGTTCAGGATCTTCAAGTTTGGATGTGATGAGGTAGAGGCACTACTGTGATGGCCAGATTCATTCTAGAGGGTATGCTGTAGTGATGGATGCCAGATGGGCTAGTGTCGTTGCCGGATGATGATGGTTATTTCCTAGTCTTGGAAGTACCTCCCTCGCTAAGAGGGAGTGTTGATTTTTGTGTAGCTTGGGAGGTACTCCAAGCCCTAGTGTTCGAGCGTTGGAGGTCAAAGCGCCACAAGTAGGCTTGTGGGCTTAGAACCCAAGCTTGGGGTTTTGCAGCCGTAGATGTTTGGGCCTAAACCGTGACGAGTTTTTGACATGTGATGGATGAGGATGATAGCTCTTGGCGAGATGATTCTAACACAATGGGAATCATCCGATTCCTAATTGTTGTTGAGGAGTTATGAATTTTTGAAGGTTAATAACGGGTTTGCAACTGTGTATGTAGGTCGGCCTAAGGTGTTTTAGGCTCATGACAGTTGGCAGCCCCTCATTATGACGTTTTATGAAGCCCCTCTTATTAGTATATATAGAGGGTGAGTGTGAGGACTTATAATCATCCAAGAGTTTAAAAATTTCTCTAGAGATGGATTCAGTGGACGACAATCTATGCCCTAGCCGCAGCAAGAGGAGGACACCTACAGGAAGGCCGAAGGGATTGTTTTAGGGCTAGAACAGGAATCCGAGTATTGCTGGAGGAGGCCGAGGGAGACTGCTGGTAGGTCGAGACCTTGAAGGGTAAGATGCTACAGTTTGTAGGTTGTTTTGAGGCCAAAACCATAGTGAGGAAGGATTGTTTTGGTGGGCTGTTGGAGGACAGTAGCCAGTTGAGGTAGGCCACAGGCGTAGCCTCCCAAAACAGGGTAGCGAGGATGGTTCTTGGGCTTTAATCTGCCTAGAACAACAACATGCATGAAGAGGAGCATTCCTTGCCTAAGCCACAACTAGAAGGAGGTTGTTAGAGTGATTGTGGGAGGGTTTAGGGCTACAACAAGTGCCCTAACTAGAACAACAATCAACAACAGTATGTAAACAAAATTTTGGGTAGTGTTTTGGAGAAGTGTTGGGTCATTGTAGTGACCAAACTTGGATTAGTTTGATGGGCAACTTGAGGAGGCCTTAGGAGTTGTTTGGAGGAGCCCACACGGACTGTTGGGAAGCCTACCAAGCAGCGAAGGTGACAGCAGGCACATCAGATGAGAGGCAAGAGGACAATAGCAAGGAGTGTTGCAAATGTTCCCTTGGTTGATGAGTTAATGGTGTCTTAGGAAAGGACAAGTTGTTGATGCCTCGATTTGTGCAATAGCTCCTGTATTGCAGAGCAAAGGGCAAATTGGTGAGGTCTCTGGGCAGCCGTGTGTAAGGGTCTCCTAGGTGTGGGGATGCCCTAACTAGGTGTAGATGCTACAACGTGGACTTGGTCTCTTGTGGACTGTTGAAGGGCAGCGTGAGAGAAGACCAAGTGTGGACGTGATTGGGCAGTTATGGTAAGCTGGAGGACAACGTGATAGTGTCCAAGTTGGAGCCTGGTGAGCAACACCTTGATGGACAAAGGTGGTTGCAAGAGAGGCAGTTTTTGAGCTCAAGGGTCTGATCAACCAGGAGCAATTTGTGGAGCCCGATACTTGTGTGTGGAGATGGACTTCTACAACAGATGATGGGCAATCCTCCTAGCTCGTGTTCATTGTGGGAGATGGACATCTTGTAGTGATAGGTGGCAACCCTCCATGCCCTATGTTAGTCGTCATCAAAGAAACACATGAAAACCATAGTGGATTGAAGTCCCTGACTAGCTGAGGAGCAGCAGAGGGCAGTTGTTCATAAGTGGAGCTGTGAACAACTTGACATGAGTCTCGATGCGTTGTGGCCTTAATGGATGAAGGCACAATTAGAGAGCATATTGGATAGCCGAGATTCAGTGGTCAGATGGACTTGGAGCATTGATAGAGGTAGGAGGTGCAGATCAGGAGCTGAAGGACTGGGCAGGTACAGGGTACAACTGAGAGGAGCTGAGAGAGCGCACTACATCAGCCAGATGGTCAGAGTATCTTGTTGAGGGCAGATTGGTCATCAATGTACCGACACCAAGTCCCAGTTTTGTATCTTGTACTAGTGGATGTAGGAGGGCCATTATCCTTGATACAAGAGCTCTAGACTGCTATATTATATGTTGTTTAATATAATGAAGCTGGGTTGAAAACTGTAAAAAGTTGTCTATATTCTGTGCATATGTGATTTACTGCTGTTTATATTCCGTTGTGTAAAGTAGTATCATTGAGATTCTTGGTTTGGTAGCGTCAGAGATTTTAAGATTCTAACCTAGACCCAAGATCGTGGAATATTCAACAATGCAATGTGCCTAGAAAAGAGCAACTTGGTGGACCTAGTTATAATTCTCTGATATGAAGGCTTGTGTTGACATTCAAGTCTATGACTTCTTTCTTTGTATGGAAATAGGACTGAGTTCCTGTGTTGGATTCAAGTATGTAAAGACCTATATCAAATAAAGATGACCCTTTACCTCTGTGAAGATCATGTCAATGATTAATTCATGCTATGAAAGTTAACCGAACTCCCTCTGTGGGTATTCCAATTTCTATGCATACATCAGAGTTTCCTTGAATTGACTAGGCCAAGAAACATTACTTATTCCTTGCAAGGGGTCGAAGTTTCTCTGTGGCATCCAAAAGTTTATAGTCTCAAGACAAGCAAAAGTTCTATTGCATTCTGTGATTCAAAGATCCCTATGGTGACATTTGATCTTCCCTTTATGGCATCTAAGCTCTATGGTTTTGTTCTTGGTTGTGATGACATCGACTCATAATCTAAGTTCTATGCATCACATGATTATTCAATCTACAATGGTACATTAATTTGACAAAGGAGAGTGGTTGAAGTTTCTGCCTCTCTCTTTGCGAATTATGTGAGCTTGTTCTGAGCATATGATTTCGAGATACAATATGTCAAGGGTAAGCATAATGTAGTGGCAGATGCACTATCCAGGTGGGCCACAACACCCTCTCTCATGAACATCACCCAGGATTAGTTGGCACAACTTGGAGTGGAGTATTCGAAGAATCAACAGACATGCAAGATCTTGGATGGCTCATTTGGGGATGACAGGTATAAGGTCATGTACGAAGTGATATACTATAAGTACAATATTTTCTTAGTGCCAATGTTTTAAAACTCCGATTCCGACTTCGACTTGGCCGAGGGTCGACTCCAACTCGGTATCGACTCGGCCAGCTCGATTTCAATGACTCGATCGTTGTCAAAAATACATTAAATATTTATTTTTTATAAAAACACATAATTTTAAAGATTTTCATTCATGTTTCCAAACACACAGCATTAGAATATAGATAGAAGACAACATATGATCAAAGTAAGCTCATGAATATATCCATTACATCAATATGGCACCCAGTGCACTATCCAATACATACACGATGATGATAGAGAGATCAAAACAAAAACACATAACCAAGGAAGCTAGAAATGTCCTCTACAACAAAAGTCTTTGACCAGTACTACTGGCTATTGCTAGAGTTGCCAACATCATCTGGCTCAGTGTTACTTGGGAGCGGGAGTGAAAGCGGGGAACGGGAGTGAAAACGGGAGTGGGAGCGGGAGCGACATTTTCAGAAGCTCCCAGTTTGGGAGTGAATCCCAGAGGAGTTCGACAACCAATGTCACTAACATCAAGGTACATAGAGGGATTGGTGCTCTTGATTAAATACGAGTTCCATACCCTAATACATGACAAAATTCAATGGAAACAATGCAATCCTCCAATCCTGAAATCCTGAAAAACTGATAAGTCTGCTGGATTTTGAATGAAATCTAAAATTCTACTTTCTCCATATGAAATCCAATGAGGTCGAAACCACTCTCAAACATCCTGAGTCATTTTATGGTAATGTTAAAAATTTAAGTAAAAGGATGAAAATGAAGATTAAGGAGAATGTCACTTTTACTTTAAGAATTTAACATTACCATGAAATTTGAATAGCATATCAATAGTAGAGAGCATTTGAGTGTGTTAAATAGGGTTTGGGAGGGGGAAATGGACCCCAAATAACATTTAGTTAATTCATAAAACACCTTGAAGTCCAAATCAATCAGCAAACCCCTTAAAATTTCATTAAAATAATGTTAAATCGCTATTTTAGTGGGTTACGGGCCGTTGTTTGTGACTCGGCCGAGTCAGTAAGGGAAACAGCCGAGTTGGCCGAGTCATTCAATGACTCGACCGAGTAATGGCTGACGGCCAACCAAGCCGTTTTTTGTACCGAGTCACTCCGAAGGGCAATGGAACGAACCAACTCGGCCGTTTCGGTTTCGAAACGGCCATTTTTTAAAACTATGACTGTAGTAAAAGCAAATGATGCTGCATGCTCTCAGAATCTTCACCTTCTACTATATTCGTTTCTTGCCCTGCCTTTTGGTTAGCATCTACATGAACATCTTCATTGCTTTCTGTGCATTTATCATTTGATACAACTAGCCTATTAACTTCAGCCATGAATGCCAATCTGATCAAATTCCTGATCATTTGGTTCAAAACAAGACCATTCAAAATGCCAGATTTATCAACGACTTAAGTACTCTTTGCAAACCAATGACATCAGAGCACCTCTCAATCTGATACAAAAATTCCATTCTTCTGTGATATGAATTTACTTGACAGCTGTTGCCAGAACAGGTATAAGATGGGCCTGTTTATCAATCTTAAATCCATCATTCACTGCCATATCCAAATGAATAGCAAGAGTTGGTATTCTAAGAATAGGTTCTTGGATTCTAACAAGTTCATGTGTGTATGAAATAGCACCATCAACGTTTCGCTTTATCATCACACGGCCTGCAACAATCAAATCTCGATTAAACCAGGTGTGCCATAATCCACCCCCATACGGTTGAACACCTATTTCCCTGTTCCATGCTTATTCAATGATCAAAATGTGGCACTGCAGACTGATTTATTGGAGATCAGATATATTAGTAGCCATCCGCATTTTTAGTTTGGTCTGAAAACTGTCTTTACTGTTAAAATATCTTGTTATGTACTAGCCGTTTTCCATATTCATCATAAATAAATTGATCTTCTGTTTTACATTTAGAATATTCCAAAAATTAACGTGATTTGGTTACATTATAGTTGTTCCATGCCTCTCTTCTGCTGTATTGGTTGACGTCTGACCACTCTTATAAAGTTTTAGGATCATTCTGTGAAGCATATACAATGTGCAAGTCCTAGAGCTGTCTGAAGTAAAGCCTGATTGCAAATTTTCATTATGTGAAACCCTCTCAACATTGCATCCTCCTCTGCATATTGACAAGAATGTTTAGGATCGCTATACTTGGTAATAGTGCCTTTGGTCCTTGGTCACTTGAATTTCAAAGTAGGATATTGTAGAAACATTAAAAGAACCATTTTTTTTCTACCTTGCCTAATCAATTGCAATATATAGGCCACTGACCTGCATTTTATGTACAATTTGACTATTGATTTGAATTTACCCTTCAGTTTGACCCCCAACCTACATTTATGGTATGGTAGACTGCTGAACTGTATCTTTTCTAGATTTTAATCATGACATGTCTATGGTAAATTTCCCGGCTAAAAGTCAAACTGATATGGAACCAGAACAATCCTTCATTTATATATATATATTATAGGTTTAATCCATATCTAAGTAATATATTCAAAAATATAAATATGTATGCCCTTCTTTAAAGGTAATAGCTAGATTGAGGTGTGACGGTTATGTTGCCGATGTTCATTGTAACGAGGCATTTAACATTTTCATTTTGTGAATGTTTAAAAGAGTAGCTTCGGCGTAAATCACATGTAGACAAACATTTGTCGACGCATTTTGAACCAACCAGTGTGGTTCATTCGTCAGGACAAGTTGAAGAAATTGATCCAGCGTAGCATGTTAAATAGTCTGAGCAAAGATTCCAACGACTAAATCTGACTAAAGGACCCAGGTCAAAATTAATTTAATATTGTTAATATTGTTAATATTATTATTAATAATTTATAATTTATTTTATGGAAATAAGTTAAATCAGGTAAAAAGTATATAAAATAAAATCATGGTTAGTTTAAAAATTAAAAATTAATTTAAAATAATAATATTTTAATTATTTTATGGAATTAGTTAAATTTAAGGTAAAAATAATATAATTCATGGTTTAGTTTTAAAAAACTAATTAATAATTAATTTAAATTATATTATAATATATATTAATATATATATATAAATATTATATATATATATATTATTAATCTCAATAACTATATACAAATAATCTATAATAATAATTCATTTAAATTATTTTATAGATTTCATTTTAAATTTATTTTACATATTTATTTAAAATTAATATATAAATTATTTAATTTATAGAAAAAAGTTAAAATTGGTAAACAAAAAATATACAAAATAAAATTCAATGTTAAGTTTTAAAAATTAATTTATTTAAATATTGAATAATATATATATATATATATATATATATATTTACTATTAAAATAAAATAAACTAGGTTGTTAAGATATAGTATAAAGTGACTTTAATGGTTATACATATTATTATTATTCTTATTTTACATATGGAATTAAGTTAAATTATACAAATATCACTAATACTAAATATATATATATTAAATTTAAAGTCATAATATTAGGCCTAGATCTTTCCTTTATATTAATATAAAAAGTAACTTATTAAATTGTTATTTGATAATCCAATCCAAATATCAAGTAGAAACAATCTACATTATATGATCATTAAAAATGAAAACTAGATATAGAAGACACATGCTCCTCTAGATATAGAAGACACTCTTCTTGTATACATGAATAATTTTTATATGTCTATATAAAGGAACTACCATCCACCATAATACATGGGTGCCCAACCATTGCAATTATTGCTCTAGTAGGATGTCCATTAGGTGCATGGGTCATTCAATTTCTCAATGAACACCTCTTAAACATGCAAATAACTCCATGAATGATTGCAAGATATAACAAGTGTAACAAATGTATCCACTCTTTGTTAATACCTGTCCCTTTCATAAAAATTACTTGTATAAAGTGTTCTAGTTCCACAACATTAACATGAGTTTGCAAACCAACATATTATCTACTCATAAAGCATTCAACATTGACATAACCCACTTGTCCATGTGTTAACAACCCCTTATATGGGTTCAACAATTCTCTCCTTTAGGGAATTGTTAAACCGATATTCCATGCGGACATGCATTTGATAGCATCATGCTTAAGAAGGATAGGATGGTTAGTTTAGGTTATGCACCCAAGCACAAGAATGCAGATAAAAATTTCCTAGTTAAGTTGAGCTTAATTATTTATCATAGACACTGAACTTTATAGCTCAAACACAACATAAAGGGAGCCACTTGGTTATTATCTTGGACACACTAGGAAATCCTCTATTTAACTTAGACACACCAATAAATCTATCAATTTGGATGTGCACCAAGAAAGTTATTCATCTCAACTCGGATATGCTATGCCATCAAATGCTTGGTTCAGATACACAAAACAAGCCATCAAATCAGCTTCGTGTTTTAATTATATAGGAGAAATTCTTGATGGAGAGAATTTCCAATATCCAACTAGTATTCAACAAACTCTAAAAGAATAATATATTCATATTTATGTAGATAATTTGAAAAACCCATCTAACACTCTAATAACAAACCATTGAAAGCAGTAAATCCTCTAGATGGAACCAAAATCATACTTTCTAACACTTCCTCTTAAGGATAGTGTTAAGGACATAAGAATCAACACTAGACATACATCATTTAAATTTTTACCTACATAAGGCTCCCATGAGTATGTTGATTGCATTATATTTAGTAGAGAAATAACCTATGCAATTCCCCTTCTTATTAATCAAGTCACTAATGAAATTGTGTGTAGTCTCAATGTGTTTTGACATGTCATGAAATACAATATTATTTGATGGATTGACACACAATTGATTATCACAACAAATACTACTAGGAGTCCTCTCCACTATTCCAATCTCAAGAAGAAATTTATTAAGCCATATTTCTTTACAAGTCCTACCCCACTAGCTATAATGTTAATAACTAGTCTGAGCATGATAGTAACTCCAATAATCATATATTTCAAACAAATAATAATGGTTGTGTTTTGTAATCTCATACAAAAGGAGATACAATAAAATTGTTTGTAATAGCTCTCTCATTCTTACAATAAATTTGTTTGTAAACTTTAGGATATAGCATTTTTCACTTATTGATGGGCATGCAATTGCTTCCTTACTCTCAAAAAACAAAATTAGAGTTTGTATTTCATGGAATCCTAATCCCACATAGATTTCAAACGATTCTTCTATATGATTAGACGAAAAGATTTTATCTTTCCGCCAATCCAATATGGTATTTTCTATTGGGGGCCAAGTGGGTAGGGAAGCGGCATGGGGGCCTTCAATCTTCCAGATGGCATATGCATAACCTATGCATTGTCAAAGTGGAAAACTAGTAACTTCTTATTCGACAATTTGTTTGCTATCTTCTACATACTTCTTTCAAGTCTTTGAACACCTCCCTCTCAAGAAAATTCAATTGCAATAAAAAAATGATAACTAGGAACCGCTGGTACAAACACATTACACAAAAGTTACTTACAAAAAATAATCCACTTTCTTTCCCTAATCCCGAATCTACATAGGATTTACAATGTGGAATTTTCGTGATCACAACCCCTTCTCATGAGAATATACTTGGTTTCTACACAAATTAAAATTATAGAGTAATTCATTAGCATCAAATAATGTCACATATTTATAAATTAACCTCTACATTAGGATAGGAACTTTATTGGGGCGAGAGGTGATGTACAACCCAATATAAGGAAAATTTTGTAGTGGCATAAATTTTTGTAAACATTTACTGCCATTTCAGTTAAAAACAATAAAAGGTTAAAAGTAATATAGAGCGGAATATGGGGGAGATGTTATAGTCTCCATAAATGTGTGTGAACATTTTAATGTTGAGTCAAATAATAATATTGATGGGCCTCTAAATTAGACACAAATTAAGGCCCATATAACTATTCTTAGGCACTCGAAGGCTTATATAATATTCATGGGCCTCTAAATTTAGAAGTATAAGATAATGTATTAAATTAGTTTTCCGTTTTGGATATTCCGTATTAAATTATAGTTATTTCATATAATTTAATGAGATATGTCAAACTATTGTTTTTATGAGTCTTATATTTTGTTGTTTTATTGGTGTATTATCTCTCACCACATTACTTTGCTTCTTATTCTATATTTAATGCCAGATAGGCTTAAACTTAATTTGACAGATTAATTAGCTTCTAATTTTATATTTATAGTTAGATTGAATTTATATTTAATAACATGTTTTTATTCTTTTTTTCTTTATAAACCAGCTCATAGCTAAGGGATTTGTTTTGGAGGTAAAACAAACAATGAGTTCTAGAAGATCGCACAACTGAGGAAGAATGTGGTAGTAGTTGAAGTAACAAAGTAAATTGTGTGGTGCAGGAAAATTTAGAAGATTTGCAGGAGAAACAAGTACATTCAACTCCTCTTTTGATTGGAAACACTTTTGCAATAAATTTGGCCAAGAACCTAAAGTTCCATTATTGAACCAAACACATCAACACAAAGTATCATCTGATTTGACATCATGTTGAGGATAAGACTACCCATCTATGACATTGTTCCACAAATGAGTATATTGTAGTCATATTCACTAAAATACTTCGAAGAGAAAAGTTTGAAAGATTCAAATTGATGCTTGGACTCAACAACATACCTTCAGATTCAGGAGGGAATGTTGAAACCTAATCCTAAGAGATTGGTAAAATTCATGTAAATATTCTAAAAATAAAAATAAGGAAGAATTGGAAGATTAAGAGACATTGTAACATGAATCCC
Organism: Pinus taeda; assembly: GCA_000404065.3. Lineage (NCBI taxonomy): Eukaryota > Viridiplantae > Streptophyta > Pinopsida > Pinales > Pinaceae > Pinus > Pinus taeda. Next base: position 36,530 of record APFE030933480.1, read on the forward strand.
AATAGTCTCCCTCTCCTTATATATTGATTTATCTTAATTAAATACACATTCAAGGAGTTACCTAATGCCCAATGTGATACCACCTTTTGTGGAAGTAATTACCTCTTCAGTGGTACCACTAGTACCTAATGACATTGGTAAAAATATCCATCCCAATATGGAATATCATCATGATCATGTTCCCACATGGGTCATCACTCTATCACTTTCACCTGACTACCTTGATATTGATTTGCCTTTGGATATGGGCATCTTGGAGGCCATGGCTTCATAAGAACTCCGACGGAGACTATGCTTCATGTTGCTTGTACTCTCCCACAATTGGAAACTATGAAGATTGACATGAACAAAATCTTGAATTGGGCCTGGGGTCATCTCTTGATTCACCTTTTGGCCAAATTAAATCAAGGCTTTCTAGTATTGACCTTGCCACTAGATTATCCACTCTAACTTCTCCAGTCAATGAATTGTTCATATCCTCTTCATGTCTTGATCATTGATATCAAGGAACTACCTTAGCTCGTGACACCATTCACCCTTTATGTCCTTTGGTTTTCCCTAACAACATTATGTTTTTATGCTATACTTGGAATCATCAACCTTTAGGAGCTTCAAATTTTCAATGGATGTGGCATGGCCCCATGATGGTGCACCATATATTTCTAGCAAGTGAACATGAGTTTATACATTATAATCCTTGGCATGTGCCCAACAATGGGAACTAAATTATGTAACCTATCAGACTATGCCATGATTTGTATATTTATATATATTTCACAAAAAAAAAAATCATGTTTTTCACTATTGCTCTGAGGTATATCTATAAAATCGGCATATCATATTAGGATTCTCTGACCTTGTTATTGCATTTTTTGCCTTCTTCATCTCTATTTCAACTTTCCTTAAGGGCCACCACATTAGGTTTTGACTTTAACCATTCCTTTTTGCACATCACAACTTGTGTGATATAGCCTACTCTCGATCGACACCCTAAAATATCACTCAATTTTTTTCTTGTGCCCATGGTTCATCCATTCGTAGGTTTGAGGATCCTCTTTAACACCTTCCATGACATCAAATTTTATCCCCATGCCTCTCTTTGTCTATCATTTTTTGATATCACCCTACAGGGGGTCGTCACACTTTTTATTATGTTACTTTATGGTCACCTATGCTTACGGTCTTCAATGTCCTGATAGATGTCGTCATACCAATTATTTCCTTCATTTCACTCGCTATATTTACAACCATACTTGATCTATTTCCTTTGCATTAGCCTTGCTTCAATATTTCAACCCTCCATCACCTTTTATAGAGATCGTTGTGATGAGTGAGTTTTCATTGCTAGACACTTTGGCTCTGCTTTCTACCTTGTTTAGTTTGGTTCCATCACTACCCATGACAAAAAGATGCATATTGTTATACGACTTGTCTATATGGACTGAAATTCATTTTGTCCTTCTTTTAATGCTCATTAAATAACAAAAGTATCGAGCTCCTTTTGCTATATTTTGATGTTCGCTAAATTTATACAAAGATATTGATTTCATTTTGTTCTTCTTTTCGTGACTTGTTAAACCCATGAAAATACAAAAATTATATTACTATCCTATTTTCATTCTCATAAAACCTATATGAAAATGTTGACTTGTTTTTGTCTTTTCATGTCCATTAGTTAAATTGAAAGTTGACAAGTGATCTCTTCTCCATTATCAATCTCGTTAATCCATAAGAATGTCATGAGTGTTTTTTTATCTATTTTTTTCCTCGGTATAAACTTCACAAAAAAGGAATATATTGCACTTACTTGTCTTCTCTTTTGCGCTCATTAAACTATGAAGGGGATACACTAGGGGCGGGGGCTTCCTTTCTGTCGCATTTCTATTATGGTAGTTGTATGTCACCCGTGAACATAGAACTTGTTCGAGTCACATTATTACAGTTGGTTCTTGTTGGAAATATTATTCACACCTTCAACATTAGTCACATAACTCTATTCCATGAGTCAATATATCACGCGATTGGTTACCCTCCCAATCCATGGGCTTTGGTGATGCCTCTTGTGTCACCATCATGTTTGTTGATATTCTTCATTATCTGCTACAAACTTCACTATTGTGTCATGCTATTATATGTTCAAGGGAAGTCTTATTAAAACATTGACCATATGAATGTATCATTATACCTTTTGTGTTGGCCATACCTATGTCATTTTTACAACACTTCTTCATTTTCTATCATCAGAGACCTTATCTTCATGTCAGTTTCATGTTGATGATGGGAGATACATTAAGGACCTCCTTTAACGAATCCCTTACCATTGAATTTAGAACCTTACTTGGGATGTAGATCTAGAAACATTGTAGTAGCTTTGAGCTTACATTCATCAGTGGCAGGTTTCCTCGCATTTTCATTTGGATTTCATCATTGGACCATGTTCACTGATTCTACAGAATGCTCAACTTCAGCTCATTAATTTTCACTTTATATATTTTTATAGGTACCTTTGGATACATTTTCATTATCAATTGTATCCATCACATATGTTAATGATACACATCAATTCCTAGTAATTAGAAGGTATCCTTACATGTTTAAGATCATCTCATTCATTAACATGTAGTAGAGTCGTACCATTGGGGTGTGTGTCGAAGAGCTTGGGGAATTGAGGCCACTTCAGTCATGATCATTTCCTCCCCATGTTGTGAGTGGGGACTATATTATGTACTTTGAGGGCCATCATTAGGGTCCTTCACATTAATGTCCAGCCCTACTGATAGCTATTGTGCCCGAGATCCACATTGCATCATGACTAGTTCTCGATTAAATTAGTCCACAGTATGTTATGTGGGAAATTATGATATATTCTCTTAGTATTGAATGTGGGTATGCCTACCTCAGGGATGTACTTATTTATGTATCTTACCATCCTTTTGAGTCTCTATGGGTCTTTTATTTGTGATCTCTACTTGCCTCTTTCACTAATCTACTTTTTGTAATTTAACTCAACCATCATATTCTCTTATGAAATCATACATTAGGAGGAGTTTTATAAATCTCTTAAAGTCACCCCAAGGGTCAAGAAGAAAGCCACAACCTTTTCCAGGCTAGAGGATCAAGTTTTGATTCGGAAAATGTAAAATTTCAAGTGTTTTGAAGGCTCAACACTCCTTCTCAGTTGTAGTAATTTAACAAGTGGACCTAGCAACACTCCCTCCTAGTGTTTTAAACCGAAATAGAAGGTCATCAATGCCCTCTCTAAACTAGAGCACCAAAACAATGCCAAATTTTGATTGGATAAGCATAGATTTAGATCAACTTGACAAATTTAATTAAAATAAGCTTTACTGATTAAAATAATGATTGATTTGGTATATCTTAATCATCACCTTGAGACAATCAAGAATGTAGGTGAATTGAATTCCAATCATGATGGAAATCTATATAAATGGAGCTCTTCACAGGTCATAGGGAGACAAAAGGAGCTTATGCCAAAATTGTCAGTGTCGCATCGATGATAAACTTGTGCAGTGGGCATACAAGTTAGGGATAAGGTCAAGGATAGAGGCTTAGAGGACTCATCAATGTACTCTAGTTCAATTCAAAGACAATAGTAACAATTATTTTCCCCATTCATATGTTGTGTTTCTTTGATTATGGTAAACGGTTGACGTATTATGTTGTACTAATTTTTTTTTGTATGAATATTGTGTTAGTCTCTTTCTCGATGTGCAAGTGATATAGGAGATCCAGAAACAAGATATCATTAGGAGATCTTCCTACAGTTGGCATCTTAAAAAAAAGTCAAGGAGTTAACATTAAAAGGTATGTCTACTACCTCCTTGTAAATTTGAATGTGCTTGGGATTTTCTAGTTTCTTTGTCTCATTTCTCCATTCACACAAACCTTCTAGGCAAGAACTTGGGTAAGGCTTACTGGGATTAAATTAACCTACTACTATAGGTGAAATTATCTCTTAAACAATCCCTCACTATTTCACTAAAGGAATTCTGTATGTTTCCTTCTTTCTAGTTCATAAAATTTTGAAACAATTATTCTTGATCTTATCTAATATGCCCTTAGGGAGATGTTTCCTTATTTCTAGTTCATAAAAAATTGAAGCACTTTTCAATTATCTTATCCAATATTCCCTTTGAGAGATAGGTTGAGTACGTCCTATATATTGAATTACCCTCCAAGGGAATTGAAAAAAAATAATCTCTCCCCCACTAGAAAGAATCATGTATGAGATTGAACTCAAGTTATTTGTTTTGGAACAACCCTAAGTAATGATTTTTTTCATCTATTTTTTACAATTAAAGAGCATTCATTTGAGAAAAATATATATTAATGTGAAATATACATTCACATTCAATGTTACCTTTTATTTTAGTTCGTTAATTTTCCTCTATTTATAAATATATTAACTTCTTAATATTTTACATCTTTTCCTTATATTATATGTATATTATTTTATTAAATATTTTAAGTAATTTTCATCAATTTTTAATAACAACAATTAAATAAAATCACTTTTTTTTTTAATTAAAAATTTAAACCTTTCCTTCTATTTCACATTTATATCACAAAATATATAAAAATTCATAGAGTTTGGGAGGGTTTCCACAAGGAAACCTCTTGATAGTAAAAGAAACCTTGCCACATGGCAAACTATGATGTTTTAAGAATCCAAGAAAATGTAATTGATAGAAATAGCAGAAAAACCTGGTAGCTTATGTTATTAAGAAAAATATGTTGTTACTTTCCAAGGCACCAGCTTAAAATGGGCCACACCTATGACCCTGAATACAATTAATAGAACACATAAAGATATACATGTGATAAATATTAAGATAAATATATTAAGGGATTTACTCCAAGGGGGGATTGGGAGTTCTAAAGTTACCCCATTCTTGCACTGACCAATAATTTATGAGCTCAGAGTATTGGATAAAATGGTTGAATGTAGAAGTAGGTACTTTGCAATCAAGATTGGATTTTTCTAGGAGCCCTTTGAGCCCCTAGAGCCTTCATGATCATCTACATATTCAACTCCCTCTACTACCTATTTAATAGAGATTTGGATATTGATGACCCCTTTAAAAAAGACATCAAATTTACCTTCAAAAAGTGAGGGTTGTTTTTGAAGCTCCATAATCCCATATTGTTCATAGCCCAATTCTTTTTTACTACTATAAACTAAATTTTATCCCTAGTGTTGGAATTTTTGGGTCCTTGGCTCGACCTTGAGTCTCCATTAGAATATATGTTGTATTTGTGCTCTTCCATAGCCATTAATCCTCCATATGGACCTCATATATGGCATCCTTACCAACCAGCAGTCATCAATATAGGAATTGGTTATGTGTTCGCACAATATCCTCTTTTGCATGAGTCACATACCACTACAAACAACCTTGATTTCAAGCTATGCCTCAAGAACCAAACATAGAATTTTCCCATTTTCCATTCCTTTTATTTGTAGATATTATTAAAAATAAACCCCAAGCAATAAAATAGTTCAATTTATAGTCCATATCTAGAGATGATAACATATTCATCATGAGTTTTCTCTAATGGAGTTAAATCCATGATGGTAACCAGTTGGGGATCATTTCCAAATGTGACCAACCATGATAGAAATTAGGTTTCATTTGCCACTTTCTTATGCCATCAAAGGCCATCATATGCAAGCTCATATCTAGATACAAAGGTGTAATACAATTACAGTGAAGGCAACAATCGAGGGAGCCCATACTAGAAAATCTGCTCAACCTCCTGATGACCCTTAAAATTATCATCCACACTTTTGACATGTTCTGCCACCTTTACCTCCTTTATAAGCACCATGACATTCCCTAAGCCTAACACCCCATTTTGGGAGTTGAATTGATATTTAGTTAGAATCAAAAGTTATTCATAATTGTGTGGGGCTGGCATGTCTTTTAGTGAGTCACAAATTTGTAGGGTGGGGTTCTAGCTAACCCTTTGTTAGACAATTTTTTTTTGGAATATTTTTTATGTGTTTAATATGTTGGGGGATGAGTATTAGGACTTCATTAAATAATCGATGAACTTTAGCAAAGATCATTGTAAGTTTCTAATTGCTTAAAATATTAAGTGTGTTGGATCCACCCATGAGCTTGAAAACTAGTATTAATAAGTATCAATCTCCTTTAATGATGAGGTAACTGAATCCATGATCCATAGCCAACTGAAAGCCCCTAATGAAACTTTCTAATTCATGATAATTATTATAATTATATCCCATCCATTTATAAAATGTGCATATAACTTGACTATTATGATTTTAAAATATTCCTTGCACACTTGTGAACCCTTTGTTCTCGTTGGAGGCCCCATCAAAGTTTAGCTTCATGTGGAGGACACGAGGGGTATCCATTTATCTAGTGAGTGGACGCCTTTTGGGATTGATTGGTGAGTAGACCAATGTATGGAACAAGAAATATTGAGTTCTTAAAGGATGGTAATCTCTAACCTTGATGTCCTTTTGGTTTTAGGATGCCACATTTTCACACTAATCATTTCTATAATAATTTTGAGAATAATATCACATGCTTGTGACCTTATAAAGGCCTTTGACTTAGATATTCTCCTATTTATTTCCTTCCACATATTCCATTACATAAATCCCTACAAGGAATTCCAACGCAGGTTAAGAATCCCATTGTAGAAGGATCATTCCTCCATTGATCTAGGGTTTCTAAGACATATACATATGATTGAACTTATTGGATAAAGAACATCACACCTTTGTCCCATAACTGACTATATTCCATACCAGATATAAAGCTATGCTTTTGTTTTCCTATTTTCACAACACAAAGGACACCTTCCTAGACTCGGAAAACACCATTCAATAAATTTATCCAAATTTATCCAGATTCAATAAATAGAAAGGTTTACATTTCTCACCATAATTCTAGATTATCCACTTTGTTCCATTATTGATATTGACTTGCTAGAGGCCAACCATCTATCATTCTATAAACCTTGTTTATATGGAACTAATCATCCCCATGTTATCTCAGTATTAAGAAATCATCATCCATACTTATTGTAATTATTCAATAATGGATAGTCCCATCAATTGCATTTTGATCTCCCTCCCTCCATTGGATATGTCATTTCTCAAAAGAATCCAATTACACATTCCAACTTGAGATTCATCCATGGTCTATTCTTATTATTGATTAATATTAACTCATAGAAATTTATAGCTTGTGTACTTGGGGTTAGGTGCTACTTTTTAGATAGGATAGGTTAATGTTGCATTATGTTTGCCTAGAAGAAGAATGGATGTATGTTAGATACCTCCTAAAAATAAAGGTTCTAAATTCTTACTATTTTTCTAGGCATTGTTCCTTATCAGTGATATGAGGCACTCCCCATTCATGTAGACCATAAATATTTTTGATATGTGAGGCGTGTACTAAAATCTCTATATATTCATCGAAAGTTCAGATTTACTCTTTAGCCATGCTACCAAAATTTTGTAGCAAAACACATTTCCCATTGGGATAGGGTCTCTTATATTTATACTACTGACTTCTCCCTTTCCTTCTCATAGGATATCAATGCCCATACCTTCTCATAAGATATCAATGCCCATTTCCTTTCTTTTTGGGTGCCTCCCCACAAAAACTTTTGTTGTATGTTCCTAATTATTTTGATCACATTAATGGGAGTTGTCAACATAGAGAATAGATAGAAAGGAATAGAGTGAGAAACTATTTTAATTAGAAATATCCAAAGAAGAAGAGAGAGAGTGTGTTATGAAAATAATTCACAAAATAAAAGGAAATATAGATCAATGATGTCAAAATAAGCTTCTTCAAGGGGCAACCTCCTGTACATTACACAAATGAACAATTCTTGGATGATACAAATGACAAGACCTCCTTTCTATATATAGGAGTCTAAGGGGTATCGATACAAATAGAGTGTACATAACAATAATATTGTAGGGGCACAACAATAACAATAGTGGGCTTCCATGGGGCACAATAATAACAACATAGGGACTACATGGGCACAAAAATATAATAAGGGGGTTGCACTAATAAAAATAAGGGGTTAAACTAGTAGTATAGGGCCTAACATGCCCCTGCCTTCAAAAAGTGTTGTCTTGAATGCTTTAGTAGTTTTGGATGCTTATGTAAAAAATTTCATCCTCTCATGTGGAATCTTCACTGGGTAACTTCTTCCACTTGATGAGATACTCTGAAATTAATCGATTTCATAGCTGTCGATTTCTTGTTTATGTGACTTCTTTAGGTTCCAATATTATTTCCCTTCCTCATCAAGGTCTGGCAATATTGTTCGAACTGGTAACTTCTCACCTATAAACTTATCTAACCATAAAACATGGAAAATTGGGTGCACTCGAAAAGATGCAGGAAGATCCAATTTGTATTCCATAGTACCAATCTTTTGTAACACCTTGTATGGACCATAATACTTTGGTGATAATTTATTATCCTTCTTATCTTTCTTGAGGGACATTTGTTTGTATGGTTGTATTCATAGAAATACCCAGTCACCTACATCAAAACTTCTTTCATTGCGATGTCGATCTACATGTTGTTTCATTCTATTATGCACCAAAGTGAGGTTATCATTTAAGAGTTTGAGAACTTGTTCGTGGTGCTCGATGTGATCTTCCACTACTTGAACCTTATACTTTTCTTTTAAATATGATGTGATGGACGGTGGATGATATCCATAAAGTGCCATAAATGGGGTCATTTTTGCTACAGTATGGAAGGAACTGTTATACCACCATTCAGCCAGAGCCAACCACTTGACACTTTGTGTCTGTTTATTAGATACAAATAAACGAAGATATCATTCCAAACATTTTTTATTTATCTAAATTTTTCCCATCAGATTGAGGATCATAAGATGAGTTATGAGCTAACTAAGTACCCAGACAAGAAAATACTTACGTCCAAAAATTTTCAGTGAAAATGGGATCTCTATCACTTACAATAATGTTTGGGTTTCAATGTATCTTTTCAATTGTTTCCATAAATGCAGTAGCAACTGTAATCGCTTTAAATCAATGAGATAATGCATAGAAGTGTGCATACTTGGTAAGTCTATCAAATACCACCATGATGATACTCTTTTCTTCACACTTGGGTAAACTTATGATAAAATCCATTGAAACCTCCTCCCAACATTGACTTGGAATGGATAAAGGTTTTAATAGACCCAGGGTCTTAATTGTATCAATTTTATTTTGTTGGCAAACCAAACATTTTGCCACAAACTTTTGAATATCAGATTTAAGGCCATCGCAAAAAAATTCTTTCTTAACCCTGTGGTAAGCTTTTAAAAATCCTAAGTGCCCTCCTAAGGGAGAGGTGTGCAATTCTAGAAGAATCTTTTGTTTGAGTTGTGAATTCTTAGAGAGGTATAAGTGATCTTTGTAAAATATTTAAGACTATCATGATCTGATTTTGCCTAGAAGTGTCTTCCTATTAGGTAAGGTCACAATTTCATAGGTGCATGTAGTATTGCCAACATTTCCTTCTCATAAATAGCTTTTTGATGTCTGGTGTAGCTAAGTCCAGTGCTTGGAAAATTGCCTCTTTAAGATGTTCAAAGGCCTTTGTTGCTTCTCAATTCCAAGAAAATGCATCTTTATTTAGTAACATTGTTAGAGGTGTTGTTATTCTCCCATAATTCTTGAAAAACTTGCGATAATACCCTGTCAACCCAATAAATCCTCGCAAATGCTTTATGGATGTGGGAATTTTCCATTCCTTAATGGACTTTATTTTTCTAGGGTCTAACTTAACACCTTCATGAGATAAAAAAAAAACATTTGGAGCTTTTTGCATATAATTATTTCTCCTCCAATAGCTTGAGCACTGTTAATTTATGGTATGTTCTATGCTTATAACAGCTTACTTCTTTTTCTTATTATATTCCACAGATTAGCATTCACATGTACATAAAGTAAAGTGAAGATAGAACAGTAAATGATTGACATAAAACAAGCCAAGACAAGGGACACAGGATGTGGCAGCTAGCTAGGGACAAACCCCACAATGTGTGGGGAAACCCTTTGATCAGATATTCTTTTATCTTCAATAATTTAGTAGAGAGAAATAGTACAACATATTTGATTCATATCAGCAGTAGAAAACCCTAGATCAGCAGCATCAACATTAGTGGCTTCATTATCAAACTAGAGTAGATGATATCTCACAAACCGACCATCGGATTGACTTCATTCCACCACCAAAATTTGCAGCTTCCAGAGGAGGTTCAGATGAACCCACAACATAGTTCAGATGAGGAGATCTTCTAGGCCACGTAGGTCAATCTTTACTTCCATAGTTGCAACTTCAGTTCAATAGTTTTCGGCTTCAGACTAGGGTAGTCGATATCTTGCAAACCATTCGTCGGATTGACTTCATTCCACCACCAAAGTTATGGCTTCTAGAAAAGGTTTATATGAACCTACAGTGTAGTTCCAAAGTGGAGATATTCTAGGCCATGTAGGTCAATATTTACTTCTGTAGTTGTAGCTTCAAGTTCAACAACTTCCGACTTCAAACTAGGGCAGTCGATATCTTACAAACTGTTCGTCGGATTGACTTCATTCCACCACCAAAAGTTGTGGCTTTCAGAGGAGGTTTAGATGAACCTATAGTGCAGTTCCAAAGAGGAGATCTTCTAGGCCACGTAGGTCAATCTTTACTTATGCAGTTGCAGCTTCAGGTTCAATAGCTTCTGGCTTCACATGTGTGAGAGAGAGACCCATTTCTACGCAGTAGGGAGAGAGAGATGTGATGAGAAGAGTGAGTGCAAATGAAGAAAAGTATTCTTATATTTATACACAACGTTGGTGTTTGAATAGATGCAACTGTTGGGCTTCTGAACCTACATCAGTTGTAGGTTGGCTTGATAATAATTCAATAATCAAAATAAATTCATATCTCCGTGAATACTTATCGAAATTGGATGATATTTATATCAATCCTACACGTCTCAGCGAGAGGAATCTAGTAAAAATATTATCAATGATGAATAATATTACCCACATGAAGTTTTGCCCTGGTTGCGAGTTTTAACACTCCCTCTCAACCAGGGAGAACTTCATTTGCAATCTATCTATTGGTCGTTACTATTCATCCATCAAATGCACTACCATATTGATGCAGGAGAATCTAAATTAGCCAACAATGTGAAGATTTGTCCACATGTTGTGGCTTGATAGAGTGAATTTCATTTAATGTTTGATCAATTTTATTTTACTGTGGGAGTCGGTTTATCAAATAGTTTGTTATTATTGTAATAAGTGACATTGTTTTATTTGAGATTTAATGATAAGATTTGTTAAATAGGTGTAAAAAAGAGTGAGAAGATAGGAGATTTTATTGTTAGGATCTTTAGGGAAATTAGGAGATTCTGTTAGCTATTATTAGAAGAATTAATAGAGAAAATTGTAGGGGTGAGAGAGATTTTTCTTAGAGTGGGTTTTTGTGTGGAGCGGAAGCACAAATTGGTAGTGAGGATTGTGTTTTTGTAACATAGATTTTCTTCTTGTGTAAACTAACAAGGGTGAACTCTGTTTTTCTGAGTCTTATGAATAAATATAAATATCGTGTGTCTCTTTGTAAGATGCACTGTGGAGTTTGAATTATAGTCTTTATGTGAAATTGCTTGAATTAATGATGGCATGTGTATGCTTTTGTTTTAAATTATAAGAATTCCTATGATTGATGCAAATTGGGGCGTATCGAAGTTAGTGAAATTGAGAAAGTTTTTAACACAGTGAAATAGTTTATAAGACTCTATAAATCTCTATGGTTAGAGTTGAATTACATTGAATTTTAGTTTTGAATTGAATCGGGTCTGAAAGTCTGTATCGGCATTGTGTAAATGAAGCGATTACCAAATAACATTAAACCCTAGCTATCTCCGATTTCTGATTGAATCGGATGAGAATTGTGGAGTAGTCGATAGTTTTGGCATTCAAATTATTTTGATGCGCAATTGTCAATTACATCAGATCGGAACAGCTGCGTCAATTTGTGTTGATCGCCTATTTTGATAGCTGGAATCATATTGCATCGGAATATTGAAACTGTTTAAAAAAAAAAGTTCAAACGGTATGATAAATGGTTTTTAAGTTATTGAAGGATTAGATCGAATCGGTATTTTCATTGAAGGGCTTGGTTCCCATAGAATTAAGGAGCGATTATTGGGATTAAGAGATCTCTTGTGGGTTTTGGTTTGGTAAATTCCAACAGTACTGCTGCGTCAATTTTGGTATCAAAGTTGAAGCTACATGTGTTTGCAGCGAAGATGCCACCAAGAAGAGGAATTGGTCGAAGGAGACCAGAACCAAATGCTATTTTTTTGGAAGAAGTGCGGATTTTGCGTGCACGAATGGAGACAATCGAGACAACCCAAAGAAGAGCGCCTGGCGATGGAGCTAAGAGTTCTTCAGAAGAATCTGCTGTAGATGTGGGAGAAGTAGAAGAAGAAAATGAAACTGCCAAAGTCCTCAAGATGTTGGAAAAAGTTGGAAGAAAAACCAAAATGGTGATTCCTATGTATGAAGGGATTCTAAATGCAGAGGAGTTTATGGATTGGATCAGATCCATAGATTAGTATTTTGATTATGAAGAGGTTGAAGAGAACAAGAAGGTCAAGTTTGCAGTCACTAGATTGAAAGGTCATGCAACCATCTAGTGGAACGAGGTACAGACATCAAGAGCAAGGAAAGGGAAATCTAAGATCAAGCAATGGGATAAAATGGTCAGCAAACTGAAAGCCAAGTTTCTGTCTAAAGACTATCAGTTGAATCTATTTAAGAAGATACAAAATCTGAAGCAGAAAGGAATGTCTGTTAAGGAATATACAGAAGAATTGTACAGGTTAAATATTAGAAAAGGGCATGTGGAAGATGATATGGAAAAAATCTCCAGATATGTTAATGGACTAAGGTATGAAATACAAGATGAGATTAGCCTATTAAGTTTGAAAACTGTTGAGGATGCCTATCAAGAAAGTTTGAAAGTAGGGGAGAAAAAACTAAGGAGACAGAGTCAAAGGAACAGAGGGAAGAGCTCAGCAAGAGGTAGAGGAGCTGCGAGATCTAGAGGAACACAACATCTGTTTGAATTAGGAAGTTCAAGTAGCAAATTACCACATACAGGTGAATCCAGTAGAGGAAGATTCACGCCTAGAGGAAGAGGGTGACAGAGAGATGTTAGATGTTATGCTTGTGGAGAATGGGTACACATGTAGAGGGACTGTCCTCATAATAAATGAGCAAGCCAGAGGGGTGCCAATGTGGCTGAGGCAAAGTCAGAACCACCTCAACTTATGGAGAAGGAGGAACCACTTGAAGAAGGTGAATCATTGCTACTTATAAGAACTTTGCTGAGATCAGTAAAGGAGATTGGAGAACCTACGAAAGGAAGAATTTGTTCAAAACTACATGCAAATCAAAGGGTAAGTGTTGTAAGGTTATAGTTGATAGCGGGATTACTAACAATCTTGTGTCCACAGAGATGGTGGAAAAGTTTGGGTTAACAAGGAAAGCTCATCCTATACCTTACAAGGTATCTTGGCTTCGGAAAGGTCATCAAGTTATCGTGACAAAATAGTGTAATGTGGAAATGCAGATAGGCACATACAAATATGTGATCCTATGTGACATAATGCCCATGGATTTATGTCATGTGTTAATGGGAAGTCCATGGAAATTTGACTGGAAGGCGATTCATGATGGGAGAAGGAATACATACACCATAGAGAAGGACAAAATTAAACATACATTGCTGCCAGTGAAGAATGATGTTGATAAAGAGCTGCGTGGAAATAGTATTATGTTGATAAGTGGCAAAGAATTGCTACAGGGGGTCGATAAAAGCAAGGAGGTGCATTTCGCTATCATGGGAAGACAAAAGGTAATCTTAATCTCCACAAATTTAAATGATTTGCCGAAAGAAATTCAAGCTGTGTTAAATAATTACATGGATATCATTGTGGATGAATTACCAAATGAATTACCACCGATGAGAAGTGTGAGCCGCCATATTGATTTAATACGAGGAGAAAGTCTACCTAATAAAGTTGCGTATAGACTAACTCCCCAAGAAAACGCAGAGATCGCAAGGCAAGTATAGGAGCTACTGAACAAGGGGATTATTCGAGAAAGTTTAAGCCCGTGTGCTATGCCAACGGTACTTAGTCTGAATAAGGTGGAGAATGGCGCATGTGCACCGATTCCAGAGCTATCAACAAGATAACCGTCAGGTGAAAATTTCCTTTGCCCAGAATGGATGATTTAATGGACTATTTAAGTGGATCCAGGTACTTCACAAAGATAGATTTAAAAAGCGAGTATCATCAGATTAGAATTCGGGAAGGTGATGAATGGAAAATGGCATTCAAAACAAATACTAGACTATATGAGTGGTTAGTGATGCCTTTTTGGCTCACTAATGCACCCAGGACATTCATGAGATTGATGAATGAGGTCTTGAAATAATATACAAGTAAATTTTTTGTTGTTTACCTTGATGATATTTTGGTTTTTAGCGAAAGTAAAGTGGAGCATTTGGAACATCTGAAGCTAGTCTTGAAAACTCTAGAGAAAGAAAAACTACTAATCAACTTGAAGAAATGTAGTTTCATGGAAGAGGAGCTAGTATACTTGGGATTTGTGATTTCCAAAGAAGGTTTGAAAATGGATCCAGAGAAGGTACAAGCAATCAGGAACTAGCCTACTCCTAAGAGTGTATTTGAGGTAAGAAGTTTTCATGGACTTGCTAGTTTCTACCCAAAATTTATAAAGGGGCTTAGTCAAATTTGTGCATGAATCCTTGAGATCATCAGGGAGGTCAATCAGCCATTTAAATGCACAAAAGCAGCTGACAAGAATTTTAATCTGCTGAAAAAGAAGATAACAGAAAAGCCAATTCTAGCATTGCCAACTTTCGAGAAAGTCTTTCAAGTGGAAACTGATGCAAGTGGAGAAGTAGTTGGTGCAGTACTAAGCCAAGAACAAAGGCCGATAGCATATTTCAGTGAGAAATTAAATGATGTCAAAAAAAATATTCTTCCTATGACAAAGAATTTTACATTATTGTGCAAGCATTGAAAAAGTGGAGGCATTACTTGATGCCAAAGGAAATCATCTTATATTCAGACAATCATGCTTTGCATTTTATTAATAATCAACCAAAGCTAAATTAGAAGCATGCCAAATGGGTGGAATTTCTGCAAAGTTTCGCTTTTGTAATAAAGCATAAAAGTGGTAAGTCTAATAAAGTGGCAGATGCATTGAGCAAGGTAAGTTTTCTTTTGCAAGAATTTAAAGTGGGTGTTGTAGGTTTTGATGAAATGATAGAAATGTACAAAGATGGTGAAGATTTTAAAGACATCTACACAACAGTTCAAAATCTAGAGAGCCATAACAGAAGTCAATGGATGGACTACCTTATTCAAGGAGGCCTGTTATTTAAAAGCAATAAATTATGTATTCCTAAATGTTCCATGAGAGAGAACATAATTAAGGAAAAGCACAATGGAGGTTTATCTGGTCATTTTGGACAAGATAAAACCTTTGCTCAGGTGAATGCTTTTTATTATTGGCCTAAAATGAAAACTGATGTTAAAACTTTTGTTGAGAAATGTAGGGTATGTCAATATGCCAAAGGAAGGAGCCAGAATACAGGTCAATATCAGCCATTTCCCATACCAAATCGACCATGGGATGCAGTGAGTATGGAATTTGTTCTGGGCTTACCAAAAAATCAGAAGGGAAATGATTCTATTTTTGTTGTTGTAGATAGATTTTCAAAATTTTCCCATTCTATTGCTTGCAAGAAGACTAATGATGCAACACACATAGAAAATTTATTATTTTCAGAGATTGTAAGATTGCATGTTTTACCTATAAGCATTATATCAGATCGAGATACTAAATTTGTAGGGAATTTCTGGAGGACACTTTGGAAGAAACTGGGTACTAAACCCAATTTTAGTGCAGCATGCCATCCTCAGATAGATAGAAAAACTGAAGTAGTGAACATAAGCTTGGGGAATATATTAAAAAGTCTGGTACATCAGAATCCCAAATAGTGGGATTTGGCATTAGCTCAAGCTAATTTTGCTTACAATGATACACCAAACCGAAGCACTGGAATGAGTCTCTTTCAGATTGTCTTTGGAATGCATCTGAGAGGAGTATATGAACTTAGGGACTTGGGAAAACAAGAATCCAGAAGTGCCAGTGCTGAAGATTTTGTTGAACAAATGCAGAAGTTACAGGAAGAAGTCAAAGGTAAATTCTAGGAAAGCAGCAGAAGATACAAGCAGAGAGCAGATCTGAAAAGAAGAGAAAATAAATTTCAAGTGGGAGATTTAGTTATGGCGTATTTGAGGAAAGAGAGATTTCCTAACAAGACTTATAATAAACTGAAACTGAAGAAAATAGGACCTTGTAAAGTTAAAAGGAAATTTTCAACCAACACATATGAGATTGAATTGTCAGAAGGGATCGGAATATCCCACATTTTTAACTTTGTAGAATTATATCCATTCAAAGAAGTAGAGACCGAGTGGCAAACCAAATTTACAGGTGATGAAGTTCAAACTGTGGATTGGAAGGAACAGGTACTAAAAGCATCTAGGAAAGAAGTTGAAGCTATCTTGGATCAAAGAATATCCAAGAAAGCTCGAGGGAAAACATATTTCCAGTAACTTGTCAAGTGGAAAGAGCAACCAATGGAGGATTCCAGTTGGTTGACGGCATCTGAACTACAGAAATATGGAGTAAGTCCTAAAAGTTTGAAGGACAAATCTTTTCTTCCCCAAGAGTCTGATGCAGGAGCATCAGAATTAGCCAGCAATGTGGAGATTTGTCCACATGTTGTGGCTTGACAGAGTGAATCTCATTTACTATTTGCTCAATTTTATTTTATTGTGGGAGTCGATTTATCAAATAGTTTGTTATTATTGTAATAAGTGAGATTGTTTTATTTGAGATTTAGTGATAAGATTTGTTAAATAGGTGTAACCGAGAGTGAGAAGATAGGATATTTTATTGTTAGGATCTTTAGGGAAATTAGGAGATTCTATTAGCTATTATTAGAAGAATTAATACAGAAAACTGTAGGGGTGAGAGAGATTTGTCTTAGAGTGGGTTTTTGTGTGGAGCGGAAGCACAGATTGGTAGTGAGGATTGTGTTTTTGTAACAAAGATTTTCTTCTTGTGTAAACTAACAAGGGCGAACTCTATTTTTTTGAGTCTTATGAATAAATATAAATATCGTGTGTCTCTTTGTAAGATGCGATATGGAGTTTGAATTATAGTCTTTATGTGAAATTGCTTGAATTAATGATGGCTTGTGTATGCTTTTGTTTTAAATTATAAGAATTCCTGTGATTGATGAAAATTGGGGCAGATCAAAGTTAATGAAATTGAGAAAGATTTTAACATAGTGAAATAGTTTAAAATACTCTATAAATCTCTTTGGTCGGAGTTGAATTACATTGAATTTCAGTTTTGAATTGAATTGGGTTCGAAAGTCTGTATCGGCATTCTGTAAATCGAGCGATAACCAAATAACATTAAACCTTGGCTATCTTCGATTTTCGATTGAATCAGATCGGAATTGTGGAGTAGTCAATATTTTTGGCATTCAAATTATTCTGATGTGTGATTTCTGATTACATTGGATCGGAACAGTTGTGTCAATTTGTGTTGATTGCTGATTTTTATAGCTGTGCATTAGAATATTGAAACTGTTTAAAAAAAAACATTCAAACGCTATGATAAATGGTTTTTAAGCTATTAAAGGATTATATCGAATTGACATTTTCGTTGAAGGGCTTGGTTACCATAGAATTACGAAGCGATTATTGGGATTAAGAGATATTTTGTGGGTTTTGGTTTGGTAAAGTCCAATGCTGCTGCTGCGTCACCTATATAGCCTAACCCTTGCCCTACTCTGCTCTATTCTTCTTGTTATGCTTTGTCTTATTCTGCCTTGTACTGATTGGTATTGTTTTTCTTTATTCTGCTCTACTTTTGCATTGTTCTATTCTGCTTTGCTTTTGTTTGAATTATGAAGAAGAAGAAATGGTCAAGGATGTATCATATTGACTCAAAGTCAATCTTAGAGTATGTACCACTGGTCCCAGACTAGTGTCAACTGACCTGAAGTCAACATCATACTAAGTACAACTCCACTGGTCTTAGACCAGTATCATCCTCCACTGAATCAAAGTCAGTCTCAGAGTGCATACCACTAGTTCAGACCAGTCTCAGATGACCTGAAGTCAACTTCATAATAAGTACCACTCCTACGATTGGTCCTAGACGAGTATTGCAGCCTCAGAGAGTGTACCACTGGTCCTAGACCAGTCTCAACCGACCCGAAGTCAACGTCATACTATGTACCACTCTCACTGGTCCCAAACCAGTACTACACTGACACGAAGTCAGTCTCAGAGTATGTACCACTGGTCCCAGACCAGTCTCAACTGACTTGAGGTCAGCGTCATAGTATGTTACAACTCTCACTAGTTCCATACCAATACTGCACTGGCACAAAGTCAGTCTCGGAGTATGTACCATTGGTCCTAGACCACTCTCAACCGACCCAAAGTCAACGTCGTAATATGGTACAACTCTCACTGGTCCTAGACCAGTATTGCACTGACATGAAGTCAGTCCCAGAGTATGTACCACTGGTCCCAGACTAGTCTCAACCGACCCTAAGTCAGTGCCATAGTATGGTACAACTCCTACCATTAGTCCCAGAACAGTATCATTGATCCCATACCAATGGAGGTCATCCTAGCATAGGGAGTACGATAGATACAACGATGCATCCATCGGTACTACTATGGTCCCTAACTTCATTTCCCTGCTCATTGATCAGATGAGAGGTACCTACCATGAGTCCCAGACTGCATGGGTAGGATGCCTCGATAGGAGAACTAATCAATCCTATCCTCACAGGAGAACACATCAATCCTACTACAATCGCTATGGAGAACACATCAATCCAGGCCGCCATGGAAAACACATCCATCCAGGCCTCACAGGAGAACACATCAATCCTGCTACGTAGGAGAGTGAATCATCCTGTTCCATAAGAGAGTGAATCATCTTGTCTCACAAGAGAGTGAATCATCTTGTTCCAGTGCACACCACTAGGGGAGGGTGAGTCACCTTGTGGTCGTATGTTTCTCTATTAAGAACCACAAGCCCTTATAGCTCCTAGAGCTCAATGTATGCAACATGCAAGACCCTTGTACAAGGGTTTCTTGACGACTCCAAGTCATTTGGGAAAATCACAGATTAGATCTTTCCTCGGGGCTTTGACAAGGTGTATCGACATGTACATCATCTTAATGTGATGGAGCCTCCTTGCTCATCGAATTGCCATATCCTAGATGATGTCTATCTGCTAGAGAAATCGAAGAGAATCACATTGGTGTCCAATGTAAATCCAAACAGCTCACTGAAGAGCTTTCGCAACCAGACTGCCTCACAGGAGGCCATGCTAGCAGCAATATACTCTACTTCGGTGGTGCTCAAAGCCACCGACTTCTGCTTCTTGGTCATCCAGGATATCGAAGCAGATCCCAAGGTGAAACAATACCCAGAAGTGCTCTTGTGGTCCACCACACTGCCTAACCAATTAGCGTTAGTATATCCAAGCAGTCTCACATCTCCGGCAGTGTATCTCAATCCATGAGAGATTGTGTCTTGAAGATATATCAAAAGATTCTTTCCACCAATCTAGTGAGGCTCAACAGAATATGAGCTCACAATGCTAACTGCAAAACAGATGTTCGGACGGAGGTTCATCAAGAACATCAACACAAATGAGTTTTTGAAACTCAGAGGCATTTCCCAAATCTGGTCCGACATCACTACCATATAAGTTCTGAAAGTTAAGATCCTCGAGGTAGTCACAGGCTTGCAATCCATCATAACAAATATTTTCAGAATCTTTACCACATAGTTTCCTTGAGATAGGAAAATTTCTCTTAGCTTCTACAACACTTCAAGTCCTAGGACATAGTGCATTAGTCCTAGGTCCTTCATTTCAAATTCAGAAGCCAACTCCCTCTTACATTTTTGAATGAAAGCGTGTGCACCTATTAGAAAGAGGTCATCCACATACAACACCAATATGAGAGGTTTATCATCTTCAACCTTAAAGTAAAGGTTAGGATCGGCATCACTCCTAATGGATACCCACTTCATCAAGTAGCTGTCAATCCTTTCATACCATGCTCGGGGTGCTTGCTTCAGCCCATAGAGAGCATTTTTCAACCCGCACACATGAGATTTTCGATCATAAATCTCAAATCCTTCGGGTTGCTCCATGTAGACATTTTCTTTGATTGAGCCGTGTAAGAATGTGGTCTTGGAATCCATCTGATGTAGGTTCCATCCTTGTGAAGCGTCAAGGGTTATGATTGAGCAGATGGTCATATATCTAGCAACAAGTGCAAATATCTCATCATAGTATATACCTTCCTTCTGGGAAAAACTACGAGCAACAAAATGAGCCTTATACTTTTCCATACTTCCATCTGCTACATGCTTTATCTTGTAAAGCCATTTGGAAGTAACAACTGTCTTTTCCTAGGGTTTGGGAACTACTTCCCAGACATCATTCTTCATGATAGACTCATATTCTTTGGTCATAGCATCCTTCCATACTTGATGCTTGACGATGTCTAAGAATGATGAAGGATTCTTTTCTATGATCGTGCTCATGATGGTCACGTATCCATGATACCTATTAGGTTTCTTACTTCACGAAAGGTTTCTCGGGATGCAACATGTCCTTCAGCATCATCAAGTGGCCCCCTAAGCCATGAAGGCCTCTTCCTAGAAGAGGAAGGCTCATGCGGAGGAGGATCAATCAGATCCATGGGTTCTTCTACATCAGGCATTGATTCATCATCCTTTTCTTTCAATTCCCTAATGTCGGCTTCTTGAGAGGTCATCAAAGTCGGAAGATTTTTCACCTTACTGAGAGCCATATCTTCGTCCAAGGTGACATCATGACTAATTACGACTTCCCTTTTACTGGATACATAGATTCTATAGCCTTTTGTATTTTCACCATAGCCCACGAAAATTCCCTTCTTTCCAGAGGCTCCCAATTTATTTCTTTTCTCTTTTGGCACATAAAAATATACAGGGCTTCCAAAAATTCTAAAATGAGAAACATCAGGTTTCTTACCAGTGAACTTTGCTTCAGGAGTCTTGGAACCCAATGCTTGATGAGGGCATCGATTTTGTACATATACGCCAGTGTTGGTAGTTTCAGCCCATAGAAACTTCGGAAGTATTTGATCATGTAGAATGGACCAGATAGCTTCCACAATCGTGTGTTTATTCCTTCCCGCCACACCATTCTGCTCAGGAGTATGTGGTGTAGTATTCTCCCTCTTAATTCCAACCTCAGATATGCCCGAGTGAACGAACTGTAATATATTGGAGGTCTTGCTTTGGCTTGAGGGGAATGGTCCCCTTTCGAGCTTTCCTTTGGCACATCCCAGACATACACCTTCTTTCTCTACTCGGAATTCGGGCATCTCTATCACTATTCGTTTTACACTGAGTATAGCTTTATAATGAAGGGGAGCAAACATCCAATGCCAATGTTTGGACTGAAGATATGTGTCATAAGCCATGACACCTAGCGGACTTCCATCAACCTGATATAATGAATGAACAATAAACCCAAGAGTAAAGGGATCTTCAACATTATTTTTCCATATATGTACGTTGCCATTGCTAAAGGTTACCTTGTAGCCTTGGTCTTCCATTACTGAGATGGACACTAGCTTCTTTTTGAGGTCAAGTGCATTTAATACATCCCGGAATTTCTAGCCTTCTTGAATGGTTGTCCTCTTCCTCGATTCCAAACTCTCCTCTTACCTTTGCTATTGAATTTTCCATCCCTTCAATTATCATGAGAGGGATTTTGATCATTGTCACGGTGAGAGTCCTTTCTATCAGGGCATTCGCTTGCATAGTGACCTGCTTTACTGGAAATGAAACATTGTCCTTTTCTTCCACCCTTAGATCCAGCCTTTCTTTTTTATTTAGACCCAAAATTATTTCTTTTCTTAGCATGAGAAGGAAAAGCAGTAGGAGGACCTTTAGGCAAGGGCATTTCCAGCTCTTCTACCCTTGTTTCTTCTTGAATGCATCTAGCCATTAATTCCTCGAAACTAGGAATTACATTATTGTTCAGAAGAGTAGTCCTGAACACACACCATTCGGATGGTAATCATCAAAGAGTTGTGAGTGCCATTTCTCCGTCAGTAATAGTTTCCCTAATAGATAGGATATCATTCTTGATCTCAGTGATTCTTAAGAATTATTCTTGCATACTCTCATCTTTACCCTTCTTGATTTCTCTCAGCTTATTTCTAAGAAACAAAACTTTATTTGCAGCATTAACTTTAAATAAACTCACCACTCTATCATAGATTTCATTGGAGATGTCTAGATCAAAGATGTAGGCCACCAAGCACTTGTCGATAGAGGCTCGGATGATATTCTTCACTTTAATTTCTCTGTTCTTCCATTTGTTCCTAGTAGTAGGAGGTGCATTTGAGGGAGGCTCAACAATATTGCCTCTCATGTGACCCAACACTCCTTGATCCTCCAGGGTTAGATTGATAGACATCTTCCATCTGTGATAGTCAGCTTTCTCATGGAGCTTGTCTTCGGTAGGAAAGAGTGTTGAGGACCCCATCGTTCTTAGGATAGCTTTGTCAATCTTCTCTTTGGTGATTGCTCTTGCCCTTGCTTGGGATTTGTCTTCACCTCAGCTCTAATACAATGTTAAGTTATAGTATATTCTATGCTTATAACAGCTTACTTCTTTTTCTTATTATATTCCATAGATTAGCAATCACATGTACATAAAGTAAAGTGTAGATAGAACATTAAACGATCGACAGGAAACAAACCAAGACAAGAGATACAAGATGTGGCGTCTAGCCAAGGACAAACCCCATAATGTGTGGGGAAAGCCTTTGATCAAATCTTCTTTTATCATCAATAATTCAGAAGATAGAAATAGTACAATAAATCTGATTGATATCAGCAGTAGCAAATCCTATATTAGCAGCATCAGCATTAGTGGCTTCATTATGAAACTAGGGCAGATGATATCTCACAAACCGACCGTCGGATTGACTTCATTCCACCACCAAAAGTTGTGACTTCCATAGGAGGTTCAGATGAACCTATAACACATTTCAAATGAGGAGATCTTCTAGGCCACGTAGGTCAATCTTTACTTCTGCAGTTGCAGCTTCAGTTTCAATAGTTTCCGGATTCAAACTAGGGCAGTCAATATCTTGCAAACCGTTCGTCGAATTGACTTCATTCCACCACCAAAAGTTGTGGATTCCAGAGGAGTTTCAAATGAACCTATAGTGCAGTTCCAAAGAGGATATTTTCTAGCCCACGCAGGTCAATCCTTACTTCTTCAGTTGTAGCTTCAAGTTCAACAATTTCTAGCTTCAAACTAGGGCAGTCAATATCTTGCAAACCATTTGTCGGATTCACTTCATTCCAGCACCAAAAGTTGTAGCTTTCATAGGAGGTTTAGATGAACCTATATTGTAGTTCCAAGGATACAATCTTCTTGGCCACATAGGTGAATCTTTACTTCTGCAGTTGCATCTTCTGGCTTCACATGTGTGAGAGGGAGACCCATTTCTGCGCAGTAGATAAGAGACTCATTTCTGCGCAGTACAGAGAGAGAGATGTGATGAGAAGAGTGAGAGTAAATGAGGAAAAGTCCTCTTATATTTAAGCACAATGTTGGCGTTTGAATAGATGTGACTGTTGGGCTTCTGAGCCTACATGAGTTGTAGATCGTCTTGATAATAATTCCACAATCAAAATAAATTCATATCTCTGTGAATACTTATCGGAATTGGATGATCTTTATACCAATCCTACAAGTCTTGATGAGAGGAATCTAATAAAAATATTATTAGTTATTAATAAGATGACACACATGAAGTTTTTCCCTGGTTGTGAATTTTAACAAGCACCCTCCAAACATGTTGAACATGATCCTTCCAATACTTGTTGTAGATTAGTATGTCAACAAAAATTACTAACACAAATTTTCTAAGGAAGTGTTTGAAAAAGGAATTCATCAGATCTTGAAAAGTAGAAGGTGCATTGGTAAGGCCAAAAGGCATGACCAAAATTTCATAATGACCCTTTGAGTTCTAAATGTTGTTTTTGGAATGTCTTTAGACTTCATTCTTATTTGATGATATCCTAAACAAAGATCCAACTTGGTGAAGTAAATTTCTCCATGTAATTCATCAATGACAAGAATTAGAAATTTATCTTTAATATTAATGTTGTTGAGCTCCTTATAATTTGGACACATGCACCATGATCCATGCTTCTTGTGTACCAATGCCACTAGAGCAAAGAAAGAACATTAACTATGTTGAATTATACCAACCTCTAGCATCTTCGCAACCATACGATCAATTTCAATATTTTTGGGCATATCGATATGTGGAAGGCCTGATGTTTAAGGGAACACTTCCTGGAATCAAATGAATAACATGATCATGATCATGAATAGGTGGGAGGCCTTTGGGAGTCTCAAATACCTTGGAATGATTATCCAAAATATTTTGGAGATGTCGAGAAATAGATGATTTCAATGTGGGACCTCTAGTGAACATAATTGTGCAATTATGCCCCATTGTTATTTCTTTAGAAGCTTTGTCATGCTGTTAGAGTTGACATCTTTCCCAAATTCCCTGAGGTACCCCTTAATTCAACTTCCGTTCCTTCCCAAAATAACTCCAAGAAAAGTTCCTAAAAATTAAAAGCAATCGCACCCAAAGATTGTAGCCATTGAACTCCTATTACAACATCAGCACCACCCATTGGAATGGAAAGCATTGAACTATTAATTACATATTCTCCCATGGATATCTTGATATTATGGAACTTTCCAGAGCAATTTATGGTTTCTCCATTTGCAAGCATCACTTGACACTCTAGTGCTAGATATAGGAAGAAATTTGATTCCTTCACTATCTTACAATGAATAACATTATGAGTACTACCCAAATCAATAACACTATTACCTTTTTCTTCTTGATATGTCCTATCTTGAGAGTTCGAGGAATGGTAATTCCTGCCAATGCATTACAAGATATGGCTAGATTCATTTCTTATTTCTGTAGGGTTGGTTCCTAGTGTATATCCTTTTCTTTTGATGCTTCTAGTTCCTTTTCTTCCTCCTCTTCACAACCTATGTAAAATAATTTGTTCTGAGCACATTTATGACCTTTAGTGTATTTTCTATCACAACTGTAACAAAGACTTGTTGCTATTGTTTCTTCCAATTTTTGTGGTGTCAACCTTGTAGATTGTCGAAGGCTAGGGGAAGAAAACTTCCATATTTAAAGTTGTGAGTGGTAGGATTCCTTGTTCCCATAGGTTTTTTTTCAATTTTTCTTTCCAACTTGAATGCCTTCTCTAATGAATCAGGTTCCAAACGCAAACCTCATGTTGGATGTTATCATTTAAATTCCCTATGAACACATAAATTCTATGCTCCTCTAGAATATCTTTTACCCTTATATTCAATTTTGGAATTCCTCAATGTGCTCTACCATTGAACCCTTCTTCAGATTTATCGATTGGATAAAGAAGGGGTTGTTTTTTGTATCCTCATAATGTCTTATAATTTCATCCATAAAAATTGACCAAGTGAAAATTTGTTACGAGAGCAAAGCCATCAATACCATACAAACTGATTGGGTTCTAAATATAAAGTTGCAATGCGTACCTTTTGTGTGATTTTCACATTATGAAGATCAAAATATTGCTCTATCTGTTATGAGATTGTTTCCATCAAACTTCCTCATATAGATATTTAGAACATGGTGGGTCTTCAATCCAAAATTAGATTCTATGGAATCATGATCGACATTTTTTTTGTTCTCATGATGAGTTTCTCTACTACCTTTTCTTCATTAGGAAGAATTTATTGAAGCAATTTTGTCAAACCTCCTTTCAAACCCTCCATGTTTCTCTTCAAACCTTCAATGTTTACTTCTAAACCATCCATATTATATTCCATGCCATCAATATTAGCTTCTACACCATTCATCCTAACTTCCACACCTTGCTTTAAACCATCCATATTAGCTTCTGTTACTTTCTGTGAGAGTGAAATTTGTTGCACTTGGTCTCGTAATTTTGGTATATCATGTTACATTTCTTCCTCTTCTTCATGAGTCATGGTAGAAAGTTTAGATTTCTTACTAGGTGTTTTGATTTTCTTTCTGAGGGGAATCAATTAATAATAATTATGCTTCACTATTCCCTTTGAATTACTTCAAAGTAATTTTTCAAATCAAACTTATGAAAAATTTGAAAAATACTACACACCATTTTTTGCTTTGTTGGAGCTCAATATGGAATCTATTGTCTCTCTATAGTTTTAGATCTCTAAGTTCTAAAATTTAGTTTTGCGGTAACTCTCTGAGTCCTCTTTCCAAACCCATAATTTTGTTCAATATTGGATTCTCCAAGAAAGAATTATTCCAAATATCGTACGATGGCATGATTATAGACTAGTTCAGTAGAGGGAAGTTGTATGAAGTTCCACATGCCACTATATCGACCTTTAGGCCTAGAAGTGATACAAAGAAAACTATAGTCCATCATATTTATGTAAGTTTTTATGAAATTTCAATATGATGCTTAGATAGAAATTTACGACGAGTTTTCCGAGTTCATCTGTTTGAGATATAATTCAGGAGCCTGCGAAAACCCTAACTACCTTGGATCATATCTCAGAACATATAGTGAGACAAGATGTAGAATCTCGACTTGAGGTTCATCAATATCAAAAGGGTTTTAATTCCATCTTTTGAAAATTCTTAGAAAAACATTATAGCGAACATTCCACGATGACATTTTTGAAGAAACGAAACACTAGAATCCAAAAATGTAATACCAAATGTTATGCAACTAGCTTACAAAATAGAAGAAAAGATAGACCAACAACTTGTTGTGCCTTGCAAAAAAACCCCCCATTTCATATTTATTATTATTCACAAAACCATTAAAATATGAAATGGGTCCCTTTCAAAATAAAATTGATGTCAATAACTCTTACTTTCTAAAATTCAACAAATCCAAGGAGCGCTTTATAAAGTTCCCATCGAAAGCAATATCCCCTTCAACATTGGAAATAAAGCAAATATGTGTTTATTGCGATAAAGCAATCGGAAGATCGCATATCGCAATAACATAAAGGATGCACCAACCAATCAAAAGGCTCCCCCCGACCCGATAAAGCTATCGGCGATATCGGCAATCGGCATTTTCTTGTGTAACACTATTGCGCCCATCGGCAAAGCCCTGACCCGATAAAGCCATTGGCGATATCGGCAATCGGCATTTCCTTGTGTAACACTATTGCGCCCATCGGTAAAGCCCCGACCCGATAAAGCCATCGGCGATATCGGCAATCGGCTGTCCCCTTAGTATCACAAGCTTTGTTCATGACCCTTTCCCCGATCCGATATCGGCGATCGGCGATCGGTGGTAACCCCCCGTTGAATCCTTAATGCGCATATGGCCTTTCCCCGATCCGATATCGGCGATCGGCGATCGGCAGTATTCCAAACATCGTTAAAAGCTATCCTTGCACCCCTGCCCGATCCGATAAGATAAGGCACAGTTCTCAATGAAAAGTCGTTAGAGTGATTGGAAAGCTTGAGTTAATGACAATTAAGGCATAATCATTCCCGCTCGGCCGCCAGTGCGCCCATTGCATGATTTAAAAGATCTTTAGGCAAATATTGCACTAATGAGCATTTATAAGGTGGCAGGTCCTATACGGCCACTTAATGGATCCATCCTATCAGATCTGCCTCTAGATCATATCCGCGCTGTTTTATTAAAGGCAAAGTATATAGACGTTCTTCTTTCTATTTCACTCTCAATTCCGAGTTTCATTATTATCTCAGTATTACGCCAAAACCACCCTTCTGTGCAGATTATAGATTTACCAAGCAATTCAGACATAATGGGTAAGAAGCAGAAGAAAGTTACAGGCGTTATTGAATCACCATCCTCG
This sequence comes from Pinus taeda, assembly GCA_000404065.3. Lineage (NCBI taxonomy): Eukaryota > Viridiplantae > Streptophyta > Pinopsida > Pinales > Pinaceae > Pinus > Pinus taeda. The sequence continues at coordinate 64,723 of APFE030933480.1, forward strand.
ACACAGCCAAATAGTAAGAAAGGTTTGATATCAGATACAACGTGCGCAGGACTTGCCAGGACAACTTGGCAAGGAACTTATGATCTGCTAGAAGCTGAGAAGTCTGCGCAAGTGATAGAAGAAGCTACTCCAGATTCTACCAAAAAATCAGAGTGCACTCTCAAGGACTTGGCCGACTCTTTCCTACATAGGATAGCGGCAAGAGAGCAAATGCTTCCATACACCGATGTTATTAAATGGGCAATTGAAGAAATTCCTATCACAGACAGGACTTACGTCGCAAACGACGGAAGGATTTTTGGATCCTTCAAGCCAGAGGATTTGAGGCAAATGTATCATTTGCCTATGCCAAAGAAGGTTTACAATAGTGCATTTCTGGAGAAGTTCGCAAGTGAGAATGAAACTGAGTCTGAACCTATCAAAGATTGGAGACAGAACCCAGCTAAGCACAAGCATGAATCTTCCGGTAAGTACTCAGTCGACTCCTTGTGTTCACCATATTGCTATGCCGCTATAATGATGTGTATATTATGGGGTCTTCATGACTCCACCAATTTTACTATCGAAATGGTTCCCCTCATGGAGGCGGCAATCAACAGTTGGATTATGGATTGGGCCACTATCCTTTCAGATAAGCTTGCCCTTGCCATCAGAGAATATAGAAATAAGACCAGAGTTAGCGAGAGGTTAATCCCTCCTTTCTATTACAGTGCCTATATTTTGGATACCTTGTGTTTTAATTCCGAATTTCCCATTCTTGGTTGGAGGTGGACCGCACAGGATCCCTCCCCCATTCATATTTACCATCGTAAGATGTGGAAGTCGTCTCACAAAGCCCACTTGTATCATATCTGTAATGGTTTCATGATTCCTATTTATTATGCCATTTTTAATAAGCCCATTCCAAGGATTTCTTACTTAGCCTCTTTTGACCTGTTGTCAGTAGGTAGTTGGTTTGGGGAAGAATTGTTTACGTATATTAGAGTCTTTGGCAGTGAAGCCAATCCCCATGTCCTTCCCTTATATGTTCCTGATAAATTGTTAGCCCGGGAAATTGCCTACCAACTTTCAGCTAAGAGTACCACACATACTCTTAGGTTAAAGCAAAAAAGGGGCTGGCCAACTTTTCCTTTCAGATGTGGAGTTTTCACCTTGCATGATTTAAAACATGCAGAAAAAGAATCCATGAAAATTCAAACTCTAAACCTTCCTATAATCCCAAACAGAGCATATGACCCCAGAAAATATGCATACGCCGCTCTAGAACATGCCAAATTATCAACATTTGAGCATAAAGAGGATATTTTTGATGATTTGTTTGCTTCAGCAGAATCAATTGGTCAGGTTAAAGAGCTTGCTAAAACAAGGTATAATGACGAAGGGCTATTTGAATTCAATAAGCTCAGGGAGCAGAGGTTGCAAACTCTGCCCCTGGATTTAATAATGCCAACCCAAGCGACGTCTTCAAGCGAGCCTGACAAGCAGCAACAGAGGAAAAAACAAGAAGAAAGACTGAAGCGAGAGCAAGCGGAACGCTTAAGGAAGGAAGAGGAAGAACGATTGAGAAAGGAACAGGAAGACAGACTGAGAAAGGAGCAGGCAGAAATCCAGCAGAAGGAACATGAACGACAAGAGAAAGAGAAACAAGAACAGTTGCTAAAGGAGTGCCAGTTAAAGCAAAATACCACCGATACTAATAAGGGTACTGTTACAGACCCCGAGCTGCAAATGGAATGGCAGCATTTTAGTACCATTATCGGTGGAGACAAGGATTCACAGAATACCGAGACTCCTAAGAGCAGCGACATACAGAAGGAAGTTTCACCCCAGGCTTTGAGCACAACCACCGACCCACCCAAAGTTATGAATGTAGAGATAATTCCAAAAGGTCCTAGTGACCAAATCACTCTCCTGGTAGAAGACATTCCTCCACTGAACGTCTTCTACAGCCCTAAACATAAAGCAGTAGTAAAGCGATCAAGGAAAAGGCAGAGGATTGATCAACCTCCCCTCTTTCCTGAGCAACCACTTACGGGCAATGTAGTCTAGAGAGAGAAACTTGATCCCTCTGATGACCTGACCAAGTTGTCACAATATGCGGGAGCTTATTCGGCTGCCACTATTGATAAGGCCTCAGAGGTAACAATTCTCTTAAAGACGAAAGACCAGGAGATTTTGACTCTTCAAACGGAATTAGCAGATGTCAGACAACGGCAAACACAAGCTGAGCAGCGAGTAGCAGGACACCAACAAGAAACAGTGCGCATAAGCGAGCAGCTGTTGGAACAATAGAGAATCAACAGCCAATTGATGCAGCAATGGCAAGAGGAGAAACAGTCAATCACCCAGGCGGCCATCCAGAGACAAAGCGAGTTGGCAGAGATAGTGGAGCAACTAAAAGTGGCTAATGAGCAATCTTTGAAAGCAAAAGATGAACGAATTGCTCAAATTACAGCACAGATAGAGGCTACCAAGGGGGATGCGCAGATACAAGAATTCAAAAAGGAGGCACTAATAATCAACAAGGCGCTTGTATCGCAAATCAAACTCTTGGCGCAATCCCTCTCTCAAGCAGAACCACTATGTGAATTAGCCACAACTGTGAGCGAGCAGGTAGAAAAGGCTAGAGAAGAATACAATCAAGCCGAAGAAGATATCACAGGCTACATTGAATGGCAAGATTCAAAGTCAGGAAAGGAAGCCAATTTGCCTCGGATATTGGAGGTCCATAAAAATATACTTTTTACAGAATGGCAAACACAATTATTAAAGGCAGAAAGGGCAGCATCAAGGTGTACATTAACCGCGGGTAATTTGGCTGATCTAGTAAATGATACTCTCTATCTAGCCAATATTGTTACCCAATGTACACCTGGCAAAATTATTACTGCAAATATATTGGAACAAACATGCTACCCTGATTTAGAGAGAAGAGCAAGGACAATTACCGCAGTTGACAACTTGAACATAGAAGCATATTGGCGGTATCTAATCAAGCCGCATGAACAAAGATCTGCTCTCAAATGCCTAACCGACACCATTCAATGCATGAACCCCGATATCCAAGACTCCACATACGCTACCCAGCTCCGTTCCAGACTCAACAAACCTCCTGAAGTTGAGCCAATGCTCGCCATCAATCAACTCAGGAACAAAGGGAAGCAGCCGACAGAGTGATTCAGCATCTAGCTCCTCCAATTGCCAGCAAGAAAAATAGCAAATAGAATTTATTGACATCAGCTTAGTTAGCTTTCCGTTTTTATAGATATTTTAGATTAGCATAGTATTTATAGACCCTTTCATGCATTTAGAAAGGGTCGTAAAAATTTTGTATAAGACTTAACAGACTGAAGTTTGCACTATTGTGCTTCAGCCTCTATTCTTTTATGAAACTCGACCACCTGCTTTTATTTTAATGGAGAATTTTTCTTAATTCAATTGTGCACTACTGTCATTGATTTGAGGAATGTTGATGCGTCAAAGTAGAAGCTATACATAGCGATTCATATCGGGAGTGGCTTGCTATTCAAATGGTATTTCTATCTTTTGTTTGGATTCATTCTGCGTATATTATTTCGCTGTGTAATTATTCTTGCTACTGTTAATTGTATGCATGCATAACAACAGGAAATCTTACTCATGCCACTATTGGATGTTTAGATGATATGCCTTATTTCTAATCATGTATGCGTTAATAGTATGAATGTTTAAAGTCTAAGTAGCATTGCTTTAATCGTTGCGCCTAACTATTTAGGTCCAACAATCTTTAATGATTTAATATCTATGTCCACATAAATGCAGTCATCTATATAATTGTATTTTCTGGATATAGAACATCAAAAGCTACGCTTTAGATGTTCAAAGAGATTCCCGGGATAGTTTTATTTACTTGCATTTCTGTCAATAGTTTGAGTCATCCACCTACCATTACTGTTATTTACAAAGTATTCATTCATCCCATTTATCTATTTCTGGGAAACTGGTCCCATTATCCCCAGTCGGAGCCACTACACCAAACGGAAAAGGAGCTGCACTAAGGTCTGGACCGGGTGGTTTCCCCCAATGTTGGTGCAACGATTTTCGAGGCATCAACATTTTTCGCACTAGAAGGAGGGCCTCAACTATGAATGGCAAGTAAACCAAAAATCACAAGCCATTCCAAGAGTAATTCTCCCTCCGAGTCTCCTATTCATTCTCGATCGCATGCTGGTTCTCCAACGCGTAATCAAGAAGAACAGGGATCAACAACCACTGCTCACACCCATCAACCCTCAGAACAATTGAGTCTTGAATCTCCTGAAGTCCAGTCTCTTATCCATCAACTTCAGACTTTCTCGATCTCGCCACAAAGATCTGAGGTGTCACAAAGCAGTACGACTTCGCAGTTCAACCTATCTCATCCACTCACCAGACTACAAAGTGGAAAACTTGGTATCGAACCCATTCAGTTCCCCTTGCCTGAAAGGAAAAGGGCCAAGAGGCACACTAAGGAGTCCGATAGTGTGGAACTTTCATCCACATCCTCCATCTCATCTTCTCATCTGCAAAGTCGACCATCTACTCCTCCACTGCATATTGTTGTCCACTAGGGAACACGAGCTTCAACATCTCAATCGGCTCACCCTTCAGTATCATTTTCTTTCCATACATCTGGAACCCCAATAGTGGTATCAACTCTTGGTACTATTACAATGGCAGATCCATGGATGAGACCGGGCGCGGTCAATATGCCTGCGCCATTACATCCTTTACCAGATGCACCCGAAAAGTGGCTCCCTAAATTCAACCCAGATGATGGAACTCAGGCCGAAGAACATATTAATAATTTTATGCTATCGGTCAACCTAAAAGGGGTAACCCATGAAGATGTTGTTGTCAGACTTTTCCCTTATACTTTACAAGGATCGGCTGGATCCTGGTATTTTTCTCTACCCTTTGGATCCATCACTGACTGGAATACATGCCAAGAGCAGTTTCTAACTAAGTATGGAGATGATAGGTCTTTAGCAACCTTAATAAATGATCTCTCCAACTTAAGGATAGAACATAGGGAACCCATCAAGGAATTTAATGCTCGTTTTAATAAGCTCCTTAATAAAATCCCTACGGCTTCCAAACCAAGTGAACAAATACGAAGCAAATGGTATATCACTGCCCTACCTGCTAATATAGCTATTTTCGTAGATCGGGCTGGGAAACCTACCTTAGCTGAAAACATGAAAGAATCACTTGATGTTGAGAAGCGCATCAATTCTTTAGAAAAGAAAGTTGCCTTGGAAGATAGAAAAGCCAAAAAAGTTTCTTTTAAAGAAGACTCAAAAAAGAAAAGCCCTAAAGACCCATATGATATGGAGGGACTTCAAAAAGTCCTGAAA
>APFE030933484.1:704-73031 GCA_000404065.3 Pinus taeda
CATGTTACCATGACACTCATTTACCTATTCTATAAGATTCATGCATGAAATAGCAAACATTTAATGAATGGATTGGTTTCCTAGTTTATAGAGGCAAGTTGTTTTGACTGCCTAGTTGTTCGTGCTAAGTTTAGAAGTGGTTGAAACAGATCCTAGAAGGATGAGCTCGACCCCTAGAGGCAGGGAAAGAGGTTAGATCATCTATATTATGTACTTTCATACTAATTTTCATGGTTGGACTCTTGAGGGAGAAGCTAGCATTGTATTATTTCACTATATCTCTGCAATATTTGGCTAAGGAAGACCAGGGTTTTGCAGTCCTATTTGGGATTCTTGTGGACACATGTATTGATGGTGTGTTTCTAAATGTACATGTAAGTGTGTTATGTGAATAATTTCCTTTCTTTCCTTCTGCACATTAAGCAAACTAAGTGTTAAAGTAAGAATTCATGACTGTCATGCTCTGCTTTTAAGTTTGTTTAATTTCAATGTTTTCTACTGTTTAAGGAGAATTAAAAGTTATTGTTTGTTCTCCTTAACTCCTCACCTGTCATTCCTAATCATCCACCTCAATATTGTCTCCTACCTCGCCCCAAAGAACCCCCTGCAAAAACTGTGTCCAATCCCCGCACCCAAAATTGCCATCCCCTCAATTTGCCACCAAAAACCCAAAAAAACCCAAATCAACCCTTTTGATCAGTTTACTAGCCTAAAATCAGTGTTACCCTATTGGTCATCTCATCCATTGAAGATTTTACTGAGATTGACCGGAGAGAGCCTTCTCCTGCCCGTAGGGCTAGCTACGAGGCTAAATGGTTTGATGTAGCCTTGAGGTTTACCTGTCTCAGCCTGAGGTGAAATTTCAAGCGCTAACACTTGGTATGCAAGAACGACATGATCCCCTTAATATGACGACAATACAACAACCTCCTCCAAGTGTGACACTTAGGGTACACTTTGCGATGTCAATGACGACACTTGTATGACAATGCCCAGGACTTGGGGAATATATTTGATGTATTTCCTTATGATGAATGGGACACAAAAGTGTAGGATAATGCATTAGAACTTCCATTTAATAATGTACAATTGACTCCCTTCGACTAGGTGCGACACTTACGATACAATTTGCGATGACAATGACAACACTAGTATGACAATGCATAAAACTTTGGGGATGGGTCTAAAACATTTCTAAATGGTAAATAAGACCCACTGGTACCAAATTTGTTGAAAAATTAGTAAGAAAATATGAGTTTGACTTTTCCTTTATCAAACTAGAGAAAATTTGAATTTATATTTTAGCAGAAATCTTGGAGGTAGTTAACTGAGGTGACATGGCACTTGTCACTTACTTAGCTTAGTTAATTCAGATTGGGGAAGCTTTAGTTCAGTTCAATATGGTTGATTGTTAATTTGTAGCAATCTATTTCAATTAATTTGAGTTATTTTCAATTTAATTAGTTCTAACTGTCAAAAGAACCAATGGAGGTAAAGTTGCGGAAGTGGAACTTCAACCACACTAAGTGATCAACTAGTTAACTGGTCAATCAACCCAAAATAATTTTTGCATGCATAGAATTTGAGTTACCCAGTTGAGATGGAGATTCCAGGGCAATGTACTATCAGTTGTAGCATATTCCCATGTGTACACGTGGTGCATGTAGTTAGAGGAAGGACTCTAGGGAATTGCGCAATTCAATAGTGGGAAATTCCTAAATAATAGGGGCAATTTCCCAAGGAAACAATGCAAGGAAATAGGAGTGGAGGCTTGAAAATTTGGCTAAGTGTTGGCCAAGTTCAGTTAGTCAGGTAGAGAGATAGATTAGACAATTGCAGGGGTTTCTCAGCCTTGAGCAAGCATATGTATTTATCTCTTTTCTTTGATTGATTCAATATAGATAGTAAAGGGTTTTGAGTAGGTTTTTTCGCTAGATAAATCTTTGTGCATGTGTGATGTTTCCTTTTGCATGTCTACAATTCTTATTCTAGATGGTGAATCTACTTTCATATATCAATAGAGTAGCTTCAAGTCTTGTGATTTAGTAAATTTCATGAGTTGTATTGAATCTAGACATTAATTTATACATGGTATCGAGTTAGAGTCACTATAGAACAGAGATTTCGAAGTTGTCATTGCAAGAGGTTCGAATTTGAAGATCAATGTTGCAGGTTTTCTTCAGGACTGAGAAGATGGACTTCAATGGAATCAAGCTCAAGTATGCCCTGGAAGTCACCTCAAACTTTGTTGCATGGAAGGACCACATGGAGGCAGTATTGGATGACAATGAGTTGCTTGAATACGTCAAGACAAATGTACCAAAACCCCAAACATATGATGGCCATAATCTTGCTCAGTGGAAGAAAGATATGGACAAAGCGAGGAGAATCATATTGGAGGGAGTATGGGATCATATTGTCTGGAATCTCCACAAAAAAAGAGAATTTGTTCGCGATGTGGAAAGCACTGACAAAATTGTTCGAGAATAGTAGCGACCATAGGAAGTTGGCACTTAAGGACAAGCTTCAAAGGATCAAGATAAAGAAGAATGACATAATTCCACAATACCTTAGCAAGTTTACACAGTGTTATGATGAACTTGGCAGGGTCGGTGTTAATGTCCCAGAATAATACTTGGTAGCTCTACCCCTTTTGGGCCTTCCCAAGAGTTGGCATAGCTATCAAGATCTGGTAAATGGTAGGGAGAAACTACCAAGATGGGAGCACCTATGGTCTAAATTGGCACAAGATGAGATAAGGCGGAATACCAGAGATGAGACTTCATCCAAGGGAGAGGATGAAGAAAATTGTGCGTTGGCTGGAAAGGCAAAGAAGGAGAAAGAGAAGAAATCCCAATCCAAAGTAAAATCTAGTCAAGGTGGAAAGAATAAAGGATTGTCCATAATCAAGTGCTTTCATTGTCATGAATTCAGGCACTATGCCACTAAGTGTCCACACAAGAAGACCTCGAGAGGAGAAGCACGTGAAGCTTTGGCTTCATAATTCAAGCTTGATCTTACTCTCATTTCATGCATGACCAACACAATGATGTGAAGTGTGTGGTACCTCAACAGTGGTGCCTCATTCCATATGACGGAGAATAGAGATTTTTTAAGTGATTTGGAGGAGAAATATCTCCAGATGCACATCAAGATGGGAGATGATGGAAGGTACAACGTGACTGGGATTGTTATAATCACCTTTCAGAGGGAGGCTGTCTCCCCTCTCAGACTCAAGGATGTGATGTTTGTTCCGGGTATAATGAAGAATATTGTCTCCATTGTAGTTTTGGAATACCTTGGATACGATGTGATCTTCAGCAAAGGAAAGGCATTCTTGAGACCCATTGTCACAGGACAGGTGAAGCAAATCGGGGTTCGGGTGAAGAACATGTACAAGTTGGATGTGAAGGATTGTTCTCCAATGAGCACACAGGTTGAGAAGGTGCCAAACCCCGATGTCGATGAACTTTGGCATAGAAGACTTTGCCATTTGCATAATGTAGCTTTGAAGATCATGCAGTAGACAACCACAGGCCTTCCCAAAAGAGCAGTAGAGTAGAAAGACACATGCAAATGGTGTATGTTTCGGATGTACACAAAAGCCACTTTCCATGATCGAGACAACAGAGCACATGCAGCACTTGAAAGGATCCACTTTGATGTTTATGGACCTTTCTCAACAGCCTTCACTGCCAGGCACAAATATTATGTGATCTTTGTAGATGATTTCTCTCAAAAGTTTTGGATTTTCTTCATGCGAAAGAAGGATGGGACATTATCCAAGTTTGTGGAGTTCAAAGCACTGGTTGAGAAAGAAACAAACAAAAAATAAGGTGAAGGTTCTTAGGAGTGATAATAGAGGTGAGTATGTGTTGAATGAGTTTAAAAATTTATGTACAAAAGAAGGCATTTGACGAGAGTTGACAACAACCCACAACAGAATGGGGTGGTTGAGAGGAAGAACCATAACATTGTGGGAGAAACGCGGGTGATGTTGCATGACTAAAGCCTAACTTTTCACTTGTGTACTGAAACATGCAACACAATAGTTTATTTGTAGAACAAGAGTCCTGATTGGATTCTTGGCATGATCACACCGAAGGATTTTTTCTGGGTGAGGAATCTCGATGTGTCTCACTTCAAGATATTTGGAGCCTCTATTTATTGTCATGTCTCCAAAGAGTCAAGGAAGAAGCTAGAGTCAACAATAGAGTTGGGGGTATTTGTGGGTTACACAAGAACTCCCCATAATTATCGTGTGTATTTTCCATCCCTCAAAATGACAATTGTGCAAAGGGATGTCAATTTTCATGAAGAGAAATCCATGTGGTGCTCTCTTGAGAGGGAGCTTCAGATCCCACCAGAGGAGGAGCTTTTAGCTCCAAAGGAGGAGCCTCAGGATGTTGTGGAGTAGCCACAAGTTGAGGAGGAGAGTGTGGAGACAACCACTCAAGCAAAACCATCCAGAGAAGGCAGGAAGAGAACCAGGGAAGCCGAGAGACTTGTGCAAGATGTGAGGTAAAATTTGGGTGCTCCCACAAATCAGCGTAAGCAAAGAAGGTCACCAATTTGGTATATTGGCTACATGGCTCTCATGACTGAGCTAGTAGAGATTGAGCCATCCTATTTCGAGGAAGTAGTAGAGAAACTAGTATGGGTTGAGGTAATGGGGGAGTATGAATCCATTGTAAAAAAGAATGTTTTGGAAGTGGTCCCAATACCAACATACAAATTAGTTGTGGGTTCGAGATGGATCTTTAAGTTGAAGCATGTGACATATGGAAGCAGAGAAAAGTACAAGGCCAAATTTGTGGCTAATGGGTACTCTCAGGCTGAGGGGATTGACTATGAGGAGACCTTTTCTTCTGTAGCAAGGTACTCGTCTGTCAGATCAATCCTTTCTTTGGATGCACAGATAGGGTGGAAGATCCACCACATGGATGTGAAAACAACATTCCTTAATCGAGTTATTGAGGAGGAGTTGTATATCGAGAAACCAAAAGGATTCTAGAATTTTGATCGAGATTCTCATGTGTGCAAACTCAAGCGAGCGTAGTATTGTCTCAAGCAAGCACCTCGTGCTTGGTATACCCTGAACGACAACTATCTCACCAGTTTGGGCTTCACCAAAAGTGAAGCAGATGAAAACCTATATCGTATTTTGGTAGAAGTTAAATGGTTGATTATTGTTTTATATGTTGATGACTTGATTTTGACTGGTGATGGGCAACTGATCAGACCTTGCAAGGGGTCCTTGCAAGAGAGTTTGAGATGAAAGACATGGGTCTCATGCACTACTTCCTTGGATTGGAAGTGTGGCAAGGTGATGGATAATTTTTTGTCTCTCAAGGAAAGTATGCTAATGAGATACTTTAAGGGTTTGACATGGACAAGTGAAAACCCATGGAGACTCCTCTAGTGACCAACTAGAGGAAGGAGGATGCCACTTCAGGTGTTGAAGTGGATACAACTGTTTACTGTTAGTTGATGGGCTTACTCATGTATCCTGTGAACACATGACCAAACATGTGTTGTGAAGTCAACCAACTTATAAAAGCTATGGTTAGGCTAACCAAACTATTTTGGAGGGAAACTAAGCATGTACTATAGTACCTCAAAGGCACTACCCAGCTTGGACTTTGGTACAGATGGACAGAGGGAGTGAAGCAGTGTCGCTTCACAGATGCAAATTGGGTGGGAAGTCCATCAAATCGGAAGAGTACATTAGGTGGAATTTTAAGTGTTGGGTCCACAACAGTTTCTTGGTACAACAAGAAGTAAATATCAATGGTACTCAGCTCAACAGAAGCAAAATACATGGTTGCAAGTAAAGCAACATGTGAGGCGATATGGATGAGAAAGATTCTTGTTAACTTGTTTGGTCAGATGATGGATCCTACTGTGATTTACTGTGATAATCAGAGTTGTATCAAACTCTATGAAAATCCTATTTTTCATGATCGATCCAAGCATATTAATATCCAGTATCATCATCTATGGGACTGTGTACATAGGCGGATTAGGTTGTTGCAGTACATTCCAACAAAGGAACAAGATGTTGATATTTTGACAAAGGCCTTGTCAAGAGGGAATTTCGAGTTCCACAAGTGCAAGATAGGGGTGGTTGATAATCCCTTTCTTGCTGAGAGGGAGTGTTGAAAATGCAACAAGAAAATATCAGTTTGACGTTGGCTTGGTCAAATTAGAGAAAATACGAATTTCTATTTCAGCATAAATCTTAGAGGTAGTTAACTAAGGTGACATGGCACTTGTCACTCAATTAACTCAAATAATTTGAGTTCACGAAGCTTGAGTTCAGTTCAATATTTTTTATTGCTAACTTATAGCAATCTATTTCAGTTAATTTGAGTTATCATCATTTTAACTAGTTCTAACTGTCAGAAGAACTGATAGAGATCAAGTTGTGGAAGTGAAATTTCAACCACACTGAGTGATCGACCAGTTAACTAATTAATCAACCCATAATAATTGTTGCATGCATAGAATTCGAATTACCTAGTTGAGATGGAGATTCCAAGGCAATGTACTACCAATTGTAGCATATTCCCATGTGTACATGTGGTGCATGCAATCAGATGGACCCTAGGGAATTGCAAAATTAAATAGTGGGAAATTCCTAAATAATAAGGGCCAATTTCCCAAGGAAACAATGCAAGGAAATATGAGTTGAAGGCTTGAAAAATTGGCTAAGTGTTGGCCACGTTCAGTCAGTCAGGTAGAGAGATAAATTATACAGCTGCAGGTTGTGCTCAGGCATGAGAAAGCATATGTATTCATCCATATTCTCTTATTAATGCAATATAGATAGTAAGGGGTTTTGATCAGTTTCTTTCCCCTAGATAAATCTTTGTGCATGTGTGATGTTTCCTTTTACATGTCTATGATTCTTGTTCTAGATGGTGAATCTACTTCCGCAGATCGGTAGAGTAGCTTCAAGTCTCTTGATTTAGTAAATTTCATTAGCAGTATTGAATCTACACATTAATTTTTACAAAATTTGCCTCTCAAAATGAACCACAACTTTTCTTATGCCATATGAAACACTTCCCATGCCAAAAGATGACATTTGAGATTGTAAGAGAAAATCACAAACAACACTTGCAAAATGTGAATGACATTGAAAGAGACATATGCCAGAGTTAAGATAACATGAAAGTGACACTTATTAAAGTGAAGGTAAGCAAAAGCGACAATTGTAAATATGGAAGCGACACTTGAAAAAAAAAGACTGCATAAAAGTGATAGTTGGAAAAAATCACTGAAATAGAAGCACAATTGCACCCAAAAGTGAGAGACTACCAATTGAAAGTGTGCACCGACTATCAACATAGGTTGAACATTACACAAGAATTTTCTTGATGGATTGTGCTATGCCTGTTCAATCTTGCATAAAGGAATGCATACGTGACTTGTTACAGTCTGAACATGTGTGAGCAAGTGACTTTGACAATCGAAAACTAAGAGGAAGACTTAAACACTTAGCGAAACATTCATCTATAATGAAGGGACTATGGAACGACAAATTGTTAGATCCTTAGTAGGCTCCAAAATTTATGTGTAGGAAATTTTTTGGAGGGTGTTGATCACAACGCCAATAGAAGACAAAGCTAGGGAAGTGGAATTCCACTTCACACCCGTTATTTATTCCTTTTATTCCAGTTATCGTAAGCTTTGATCAAAGTGACATCCCTATTTTTATCATTGAATTCATTTTACAATGATGGGATTGGAGCCATAGAACTTACTCCATCTTGAAATTTGATAATTCCTTTCTCAAGCTACGAGCCTAGTTTGGAAATCATATTTGACTCATCATTTAAATTTATAAGGATATGTTGGAGGGTAATTTATTAAATTTTTAGCTTTGAAGGGTTATTTTGTGAATGATTAAAGGGATACTAGAGAAGCTACTTAATATTTCCTTGGAAAATTGTATAATAATGACCATAGGATCTCCTAGGACTTTTAATTTCTTTATTCATTTACTTATGGCAATGTCTAGTACTTTCAAAAGTGCCTAGATTTCAACTTGGTTGTTTGATGTTGTTCCTAATCCCCACATGAAGCTATAAACCTTTTGTTCTTCGAGGCAGTAAATAACCCCTCCCACTCATGGAGCCCTTAAGTTTCCTTTCGAAGCCTCATCAAACCACAAGAGAGTTGACAATTTACTATTTTCTAGACTTAAAAGTCCTCGATTGTCATCTAAAGACTAGTGAAGGAGAATTATCTGTACCGAGTACTGAACCTGACAACATGATCTGATAGGACCATAGTTTATATCCAACTCTTTTCTTTTGATGATAATCCTCCTTGATCTAAAGAATTAATGCCCTGAGCATCAATAGATTCATGAAGTATATATTATGCCTTTATGGTTGCTCTGAGGGAGGAAGGAGTCACTTCTTTGAAAATGACTTGATTTCTTTAAAGCCATATTGTCTAGCATATAAATTTTGGTAATGAAATCCATACCCACCAAGCCAAGGATCATTTATTCTTGTATCTTGGAATATTACACTTCCATGGTTCAAACATTTATGTCCAGGTGCCTGGAATAGAATTAACATAAAATACATTCTTAAGGGTTAATTGCTAGGCAACAAGAGAAATGGAAAAAGATTGAAATAAGTGAGGAATCATTTCTTCTTCAAATTTACATATTGGGCATTGAGAAGGGCCTTGTATGTTCCTCCTCCAAAGGTTTTCAATAGTTAATATCTTCCCATGGATCAACACCCAACAAAAGGTCGACCTTAGGAAGAGCATCCTCGTGCCAAATATTTTTCGAAATTTTCGACGGGGTTGGATGTGGAAGATTTTTCAATAATACTTTATATCCTTATTTAACAAAGTATTGTAATGATTTGCATAGTTTCCATGGATGCGAATATGAGGAATCGCGAGCAATAGGGGTTAGTGTTAGGTCCCTATATTACTAGTGTAGCCCCCTTATTGTTATTATTAATGTAGCCCCCTATTTTTATTGTTGTGCCATGTAGACCCCATATTTTTATTATTGTGCCCCATAGAAGCCCACTATTGTTATTGTTGTTCCCTTACATTATTATTGTTATGTAGGATCTAATTTTATTGTGACCACTTAGACTCCTATATATGCCAAAGAGGTCTTGTCATTTGTATCATCCAAAAATAGTTCTTTTGTGTAATTTAAATTAGGTTTCCCCCTCGGAGAGGCTAATTTTTAGGTCGTTGATCCATTTTTTTTTCTATTTAGTGAGTTGGTTGCATAACATTTAGCATCAAAGCTTTGGATTCTAGGGTTTCACATCTTCAAACAGCTCATCTTGGATTTTTCGCTATAACTTTTCTTCTATTATGCCTCGGAATCTGAAATTTTGACCATGTGGAGCTGAAATCTTGGTGAAGTCTGTGTAGAAATTTCAGATCTTGGTTCACTATATTTTCAGAGATAGGTCTGAATAATTTAGAGTTTTTGCATGTTCCAGAATTCAGTCTCAAGCTAGTGACCTAGGGAAAATCGTCATAACTTTTGTTTCAAGCATGAGATTTGAATTATGTAAAAATTTGTTGAAATACACATACTATAGTTTCTCATGTATCAATTTCAGGGCCGAAGGTTGAAACAATGACATGTGGCATCGCGTACAAGTTCGCTCTAGTAAACTAGTTCATAATCATGCCATCGTGGGAGATTTGTCATAATTTTATATTGAAGAATCTAATATTGGTTTGACATATGCACGAGAAATAAGACTCAGAGTACCACCACAAGACCAAATTTCAGACCTTGGAGAGCCAAAATTACAGAGATACAACAATTTTTCAAGATTAAGCTCCCAAAAACAAGTAAAAAGCTGTGTATTTTTTAAATGGAGGAACTATAAATTTCTCGGGAAAGTGACATAATATAAAACTAACCATGGGGTCATATGTGTTGAATAGTCCAATTCTTTCCATTCCAATGGGTGTTGTTGATGTTGTACTAGGAGTCCAATGGTTACAATCTTTGGGGATGATAGATTTTAATTTTTGAGAACTTTTCCTGAAATTTTTTTGGGAAGGAAAGGAAATTTAATTAAGGGGTATCGCAGGGAAACCATGGAAGATAATTATCTGTAATGGCATGAAAAAGATTTTGAATAAAGAACAACAGGGTGTAATTGCACAATTACACTCAATAGAGTGCCGTAGTGTGTTCTTCTCAATGATGTACGAAAAGAACCCACTTAAGATTGCAGATTACAAACAATCTCAAGAATAGAAATGATTGTTAAACATTGTAGATCTGCAGCTATTGATAGAAACAAAACCTGCCAAAATTCTGATCTATGCTAGGATCATAGTTAAACAGTGAAAGAAATAGTAATAACCCCAAAGATCCAATGGAAACTAGATAAGTAAAGAATAATTTTATAATAACACCTGTGAAGATAACAGATAAATGTTACCAGTCCCGCTCTATGGGATGGGTTCTTGGCTATCCTCAAACGTCTTCAGCTTCTGTAGAGTCTTTCTACTCTATAATGCATAAACCCAACAAAAATATGGTGTGTGACAATGAAAATAATCAAAGTTACAACAGTGAGTGCAACAATGAAAATAATCAAAAGTGAATAATGAATGGAAAACCCTCCTATTTATAACAAAAAAAATGAGTTATCCTTGAATAATGATCAATAATAAAATATTATTCATCCCATGATTGGAAGTACCACTTGGAATATTTTATTATATTTGTTTAGGAGGGAAAATATATTTAAACTTTTATTTAGAAATAATAAATAAATAAATGATTTATTTTATTATCTCAATGAATTAGTTAAGGAGTATAAATAAATAAGGATTTATTTAATTATTCCTAAGGGATTTAGTCAAATTTAACAAAGAATAATAATAAATTAGTAATTAATTAATTATTCTTAGAAAAATAAGATAAATTAATGATTTATTTGTGTATTTTTCATGATTGAATCAAATTTGACAAGGAATAATAATAAAACAGTGGTTAAATTAATTATTCGTAGAAGAAAATCAAAGAAATAGTGATTTATTTAATTATTCTTCATGGGTTTTACTATAAATTACTTAATAAAGGTGGTTTATTAGGTAATTTCTCACAGTGAAAGCAATTTTACAAGGGTAAAATTGGCTTTACATGTTGTATTTCGATCCATCTAGTAGATTAGGCTAGATGATCAATTTTTTGGTGATAACAGATTGCTCCCCAACGTACAAGTGTTAGGAGCAAAACATATGATCGAAGTACGTTGTAAAGACACAATCACTTAGACAACACAGGGGAGTCAAGCAGAGAGAGAAAGACCAATGATGCTGAAGCTGAGAGAGGATAGTGACAGAGGGGGTAAGACTAATGCAAGTCTCCTTTTTTGTTGTAGTACCGGACCTCAATGAGGTGGGGGAGGCATACCCATACCCATCGAGATAACTTAGTACAAAAATCATGGTTCACCCAGAAATATGAAACTGAGCAAAAAAGTACATGTTGAATGGTACATGACACGCTAGCATAACAGAGCCAGAAAATAATACAATGTGTCCCATATACATAATGCCCCTGGTAAAAACATGAGCAAGGATTGAATACAATAATATATGAGTATATGAGATACAAAGTCCCTTCCCTCAAAAATGGGTGGGAGGAAGGTAGAACATCCAAAGGAGCCCTGCTGAACAAGGAAGGGCTCTGCAAAATTGAATGGATCATCTGGAGGAGACATGCATTCTATGACCACTGCGATCAATAGGAATCGAATCCATCAACTCTGCGAAACTGCATCTGAGGCTGTAGCATAGTAGGTATGCATCCAAGAATGTGGGGGGCTACCTGAAGGGCCACCCCCTCATGAGGTCTGAAACATCTCACACATACCCACGAACACTGGTAGAATCTGTTGCATCACTAGACCATCAAGTGTATGGATCACGAACATGAAACGACCTAGTCAAAGGGCAATAATGAGACCCTCTACTCGATCTAAGGCACTGAACAAGAGTGGAAGTTGTAACCAAGATACATTGCCCTCTAGGCAGTTCTTCTGGAATCAATGAGTTGGTGTCGATAGAATAGGGCCCACGGTAGATGAGGCAATGAGGAACTTTAACTAAAGCACAAGGGAAAATAGGAATGTGACTGATTGAATGAAACCAGGGATAATGGGGAAAAGGGAACTGAGGGACAAATAGATGACTACCCTTGTCAGAGCATAAAGTGCATGGTTGACCTGGCAGCAACTGACTGAACTCCAGAGGGGATGGGGACATTATGACTAGAGGCCAAAATATGCAACACAGGATGGATGGTATGCAAATATGGATCAAATATTGTGACATGAGATGATGGGACATGAAATAGGCTCCAAGGATGCAAGGGTGACTCGATGATGTTGCCACACAGACTAGGCCCAGTGGGGACCATGAAAACATGAGTAAGTGATGGTTACTAATGACAGAGATTGACATATGGTACAAACAATATTTAGAGGAGGTGGACCTCAAAGTACAAGTGTTTCTTTATGACGAAAGTCAATTTTGAGGGGCGACAAAGCGACCTTCATGGAAAAATGGGTGAAGTGTCAAATCATCTGAAACTGAAGAAGACCCATTTTAGAGCTCAATGAGAGCTTTCCAATTGTTCTAACGGTTTTTCAAATAGAGCAACGTTCCAGTCGCAATGGGCAACATAAAATTGTGGATTTTTCCATGAAAGGTCTTTTTCCCTCCAATTTGGATTCATTTGCTAAGTGAGCTGTGGTAAATTTGGAAAGGAGGAAAAGGCCCTAAATCTTGTGGAGATCATAGTAGACAAACCGACCGTCAGAATCAGGATTTGAGACTTTCAGGTAGGTGACCTTACTCATCTCTTTAATTTTAGTGGTTTTTATTTCCTGATTTTTGGCACTTGGCAGCTCCTTGAGAGACCCTTGCCCTTGCTCACAGTCGCATCACAATATTTGGGTTTAGAAGTGTGATCTAGCTCGGAGGAAACAGATAGAAACTTGTGAGCTAGAAACACTTTTTGGGTTGAAAACTGCAATTTGTGGCTGGAGGAAGGGTTGGTCTGTTGGCCTGGTGGGGGCTGCATGTTGATTAGTTTATCCAGTTGTTTTTTTATGATCTAACAAGACATGTGGTGTTTTGCAGATATGGCGGACCTGAAAATTAACTGGCGTGAATGAGACTTGGATACTCTTCAATCTGAGATCCAGGGGGATCAAGGGGTTTGAGGTGCATTGGCTCGTTATGGGGTTCTCAAGCTCGTAGATAACCCATTAATGAGGGCATGTGAGCCCTTGCTATCTTTTTCGTGCAGGGGCAAAAGATCAAGCTCACATTACAGGATATTTACTTCTTGACCAGACTACCTCCCCTTAGAGTGGTGGGGGGTATTCATCCGGTGTTACCTCATGGGAGGAACATTATTGAGTTAGTGGAGCACCATTGTCGATGGGGTGTTCATGTCAACGGCACAATTATCTCGCTTGTTGATCTAGAGAGGTTAGAGACATAGGTTGTTTCCGCAGTTGTGCTATGGGTCTTGGGCAGCCAGGCATTCCACCACATCATTGGAGGGCAGATGATGTTAGTTGAGAGTGTTTTGGCTTGGAGCTACTATGGGTGGGCCTAGATGATGTTGTCATTGGTGAAACGACATTTGATTCTTTGTAAGAGACAAGTGAATCGTGATTGCACTTTTGGTACAATATTGTGTGTGTGTTCTTCTTTGAGAAGATTCCCAATATCCATCCTCATGTACAGATACGAGATGGGGGCCCATAGGAGCCCAAGATGCGCCCCTAGTGGTATCTACTATGGAGAGGAGGAGGAGGGGGAGTCGGGCGGGTGTTTCGACCCGTGTTTTTTGCACACTAGGACCAGATGCCCCATAACATTGACAACTACCCTTATAGTGGGATGAACTATCAGGGGGATCCTAACTTTCCACTTCCGCCTAGGCGAGCATGGGGACCAGACGGTAAGTGTTAAGTTACTATGTTTTATGGTGCATTTTATATTTCTGTCACATGTATGTGGTATTGAGTGTGAAACATGTTGTATGCAGACATAGCATCGGTGAAGCCGACAAGATATGCAGGTCAAGTCACTACGCCTGGGGCTACAGATCGGGGGACATCATCGTCACAGCAAGGTCCAGAGGACATTGCGCTACTTGCTGATTTTCACCGTAGGTTTGATGTACTCTTGACTGTGGTTTTAGAGCGCGGATGACACGACTTAGAGGATCGATAAACAAATGAGTGCATCGGTCTTCCCTTAGAGTGGCAAGGTATCGTGCGGCATGTGGTAGTGGCAAGTCAGGCAGTACATGATCTACGTGCAGATGGAGCAGAGCCTTTGGCGCGAGATCCGTCGGACAATGACTAAATGAAGGGACATGTGGGTCCCTTTGATTGTGATTTTTGTAACATGCTATGGGCATGTCAGATGTATTTAGAGCTATGTCTCCAAACACTTTTATGATACATAATATGATTATGCATTTTGTATGACGATGATGATTTTCCATTTGTATGGTTATCTTATGTGGTATACATGTGATAAATGCCAATCTAGAATTTTGTTTGCAATGGTATATACATAGTGATTTTGGGCTCTAGGCACATGAATAGATGTAATGGTTTCAACTTCACGTACTAGTAGCTTCACTCATAGATATTTTCTAAATAGGACTTGGTTATGCACATGATATACACCATTCAATTGCATAACAAGTAGCAAGGAATCTAAACGAACATGAAGATGAAGGATGCGATGAGAGATGGCATTGACTAACAAAACTATCATTGCATCATATTCAGCTTGATTATTGGTGGTAGATCCAATGCACATGCCGTTTGAAAGGACTAATGTATGTAAGGGGGTAAAAATGGCCCAAGTTGCTGAGGCTAGATTCCGGGAGAAGAAACTCGCACCATCGATATGGTCAATATACAGTGTGGATGATGGATCCATATCAAAGGTGCAAAAGAGAATGGATGAGATGATGCGGTCTACCTAACTACATGGAAGAAATAAAGACACGCAAATCAAAGGGATGTGTTGTGAGCAACATTTATGGAGGTAAGCGCATTGGGAGAATTAGGAAGGAGATGGCCTTCGAAATCCTCATGAAGGAATATCCCCTTACTCAAGTGTAGGTGTAATCAGGGGTATACATAGCTTCCATGGAGTCCTCATTACGCTGGGAGATGGGCAGATGGGAGGAAGATTGACTACATGATACGGCGGCATTACATGGTGCATCAACCTGAGGAATAAGGTTCACATAAACATCGTCTTGAATGGCAAACGGAGGGTCTACTAATGTTGAGACCTCAGATTCTGTCGAAAAAGGTTTGCTAGAAATGCACACAACAACCTCTGGAAGGTTTGCTGACGAGGAACTAGAGGATGACGACAGGTAAAGAATGGGGCTTGTGGTGTCTGTCATCTCAACATCGGGGGAGGGGATTACAATAGAGGGGCCAGAGTTTCCTCGTTCTAGTTGATTGGTGGTACCAGAATCCACAAGTAGAGGAGTAGAGGCTCTACTACGAGTGGCCTCGTATTCATGAATCGCCCCAAGGCAATCGCGAAACTCGTCAAGACAAGGGAAACAATGGGAATCGTGACCATGAAGATCACAAAGGGCACAATGGTGGTTTGTTCGAAGCATTTTGAGTTTTTTAGGTGGGACCAATATGTCAACATGGACTTCCAGAATATTCGACTCAGGGAACGCTTCATGAACCAATGGTTTCAGTTGATGAAGTTTGGGACAATTGTTCGTGGCATGCCCAACAATTTCACACAAAGTGCACAACTTTGGGGCCTTAGGGGTTGGAGGAGCTTGGGGAGCCTTGTGCTTCGAATCTTTATTTTTGGCTTTGACCCCCTAGCCATATGCTTTCGCAACAGGAGTTGGTTCCTGTTGAGGTTGTGATGGTACTGAAGTAGCGGCAAGGGTCATGGGGATCAGTTGAATCAGGGTTAAAGCGTGATACGGTCTTTGCTGATCAGGCGGAATGTTTGCAGGGGGATCGATGTACCATACTGGGATCTCAAGAGTAATGTTAGGAAGGATCAACGAAGCCATGACAGGTACAGAAAAAACTCCCAGAGGGGGGAATAAAAAAGGTATCTGGCCAACAGGATAATGCCCCAATGGAATAGATCCTAGATGGTTGAGACCTGGAGGAACAATTCCTGGAGGGAACATAGGAGAGGCACCCACAAATGGAGGAGGTCTTGGGGGAGTGGGTCCAGAGGGTTCAGCTGGAAGAGCAACAACAGGATGCTGAGGAGCTGGTTGTTGATAAGGTGTACCAGATTGTTTAAGGGTAGCCCATGATGCTTGTAACATGCAAACACTCATGGAAGTAGGTTCAGAAATGGGAGGGGGAGGACCAGGGAAGGCACCCAACAATGAGGAATATACACTTTGGGTGAGACACTGATGCAAGTTGAAGAATGTTTATCGGACACCGATGAGATGATGAAATTGGGGGAGGTCACAGATGCCAACTCGTAGTAAGTCAACTAGTCGATGGTAACGATATTCCCTTCATGGGGGAAGCACATCTTGCGGAACACCGCGGACGCGATAACTGACATGGCATATGTGTAGCTACGACCTAGGAGGATGTTGTAATCTAAAGGGGCATTGATGACTTTGATGTCGACCTGGACAGTCTCGCCCGCAAGGGTCACTGGATAGTTGTGGTACATGCCAAGGGATTGGGAGGAGTGTCCATCCCAAGCACGCAAAGTGATGGTGGATGGGGACAACTCGGGTGACTTGAGTTGTTTCCAAATAGAAGCAAACATCATACAAGTGGATGCTCCTTCGTCAATAATGCATCTAGAGATGATGGCATTACGGACTCTAACTGGTATCTGGAGAGAAACAGATGAGGGAAATGGGGGATTCTCTGATGTATCAACCGAGAAGACAATCGAACGATCGTTGGAAGGGTCCACTGCACCCAAGGCAATTAGCAGAGCCTTCTTTTGGGAAGGGTACAACTGGAGGACTTCCAATTTCGACATGGAAGCAGGTGATTGTGCCAAGTTGTCTACTATACTGTATGTATGGGAAGCTCTGTCAGAAGCCGCATTACAGTGTAATGGTCCCTTTGGGATCTTGGGAATGGCCTCAACATTGGGTTGAGGAATCTGTAAAGGACCATTTGGTGTCATAAGAGGCTCAGCAGACACTTTGGTTTTGGACTCGACAATTGACGAAGTGGAGGGCTTGTCATATTGACACAACTGAGTTTGAAGGTTGATATTGGAGGGGTTAACCTCATTAGAGTTCATCATCAAGATCTGGAAGTCACTGAGACCATAAGCTTGGGGGAGGTGGGTTGCTTAACCTCGATGGGGTTGACCAGCAACAAATCCTTGCTGAGGGAAAGGATTTCTGAGCATGGCCTGTTGAGGTGGCGCAGGATTCTGAGGCGATTGTTCACCTCAAGAAACTGATTGAGCTTCCCATAGTTGGCGCATCTGGGGTAAAAGAGGACACTCATGTGTATAGTGGCCATGTACACCACAACATGCACAAGGCTTGTTCGGACGAATAGTCTTTTTCTGCTGAGGTTAGCCGCCCTGTTGATGTTCGTTGGTATTAGCTTGGTTCCCCTAGGGTTCATTAGGCTGGATACCCTTGTTACCCTTCCCCTTATTCTTTTTCTTCAAATTCTGGGGATTGGTAGCGCTCTGCGGCGCAAACACTTGTTCTTGAGGGGAAAGTGGCTGCTGGGGCTGAGGATGCATGGGAGGTTGCGTCGTTAATGCTTGAGGGGCTGGAATGCTAGGTTGTGCATAAGAAGAAGCAACATTTTGGTAGACGGGTTGGGGCCCTAGAAACATGTTGCTAGCAGGAGGGGCATAAATGTTGGAGGAACCGATCCCCCCTGTGGATAGCCATAACTCTACTGAGCATATGGCGAAGAGTGTGAAAGGGATCCAACGATACCGTCAATGACATGAGATGCCCCTGGTGCATTGGCACTTCCAGGATGAGGGAGGTCTGGAATGATGGTATAGACATAACCGGATTGAGCATAAATCAGATCATATCTTAAAGTGGTCTGGAGAGCTTCTTCCTTGGTCTGAGGAAAATGGGACGCGACATCTTTCCCGATGGGGGAAAAAAGGCTCTTGAGAAACTAATCTAGATAAACATGGTCTTCAAAAGGTGGGGCATGACATGTGCTCCTCCTTCAACACTACTCTTGAACATGGTCAGAAAAGAGAGTGGCGGAGAACTGATGGAATGTGGTCAATAACTCCATACTAGTGTCATACCGGAGAGGTAACTGGAAATATGATAAGAACGCTTTAGCAAACTTTTAGAAAACGGAATGAGATGCGGAGGGTTGGTCTACATACCATTTTGTAGCATCTCCAGTGAGCGTGCGCTGGAAGAGCCAAAGATGAATGGAGTATGGAGTTGGATGAACACCACATGTGGAAGGATCAAACATGGTTGGTAGGATCCTCTCCAACAATATCCTCAAACTTTGGATTATCTAAGGGAAGCTTAGTCAGCATACAGGGCCAACCAGCATCATGGTGTTTGGGGTCGTTTATCAACTGGTTAAGATCTAGTAGACTTAACCCAGCTGTAAATGGGAGCATGGGGGTTGCCAGAACGGATCCTGAGACTGTTCTGCATCATGTGACCATCAGTATAGAGCCACCACCAGTTTGGGTTCTTGCACTAGCTGTGGGTCCAAACATGGTGACGATATGCAGTGTAGGAGGCTCAAAATCAGATGAGGAATCAAAAGGACCAGGAGAAGAGTCGGGATGGGGACTCATAGAGCTATGAACTCAAAACCGATGGGGAGGAGTAATACTCCCAAGCAGAAACTGGGGGTAAAGGTCTAATAGTCTTCGCAACTCACGACTTGGTGGCGCAATGATGGAAGGACACACGGAACACGAAAATGGTGAAGGGAGATCAACAATATATCTTTTGTCTCTCATGCGATGAGATAAATTTATTGTGTTAAGTCTTGGCTTGGCGGTGTAAACCAATTGCCATTTGCTTAAGGTGTGCTTATGTGTGCACATGTATTAATTTATTAAGCCCAGATCGTGTTTGTAAAAAAGAAAAAAGTTTGATGCAAATAAACTGAAATAAATAACAGAAAATAAGCAGCAAAACAATTAACGAAACCCCACCCAAACTAGGTTTGCAAACACTGTATTGCTTGGTGGCTAAACAGATGGAAAATACACTGAAACGGTCGAGATTTGAATGTCGGTGTGGTTGGGATCAAGTGATTCTAAGCTTCTGGAAAGTGGTGCAGCAACAACAAAAAACCAGAGAGGAAGATCACTACAAAAAGATAGGGAGATGGGTAAAACACGTAGGGCAACCAATGGGACCCTAAGGGAATGACCAAACAAGTTTGAATGTGAAACTATGGATGTAGAAACCTATCTAATCATATCTAAAACAAAAGGTTAAAAATCTAGAACATGTGGCTGAAAGTTTTGCAGAAACTCAGACTTCTCACTTAGCTAAACTCCTTCTAGAAAGGTGGAAATGTACTTGAAGCCTTAGGGGAGGCTAAATTCGACTTCGACGAGTGAAACAGAATGGATCAAGGCCTAAGTAGGATGAGGTAGAGGTCAGACACCCCAGCATACAACTCTCAGCAAAACCCAGAATCGGATCTGCGAAAAACCCGAAAACCCATAAATCGCAAGTTCTGACCTGTTTTTTTTTATGAAATCACACTTTTTGCGCATAAAGTTGCATTCTGAAGCTCAGATCGCACCTTTTGGGTTGAAAACTACTATTTATGCTCTGAGACTTCTAGTTTGCAAGTTTCAAAAAAAAAAAAGTGTCGCCTTTACCGCGGTTGGTTCCTTTCATCTGCGGAAACGACCAAAAAGCTTACGGAAGTCACAAATTTATCAAATCAGGGTTAAAACACTAGGAAACATTAATAGGAAAAAAAAAACAAACAAACAAACAAACAAACAAATAAAAACAATAATACAAACAAAAAACAAACAAAAAAAAAAAAAACTTAAGCTGAAAACCAAAGGTCACCCAGGTTTCTAGGTCTCATGTATAAAACCCATTGGAGTTGTCAGTTTGTTGTAGTGTTTTCTTCTCAATGATGAATGAAAAAGAACCCACTTAAGATCACGGATGACAAAAAATCTCAACAATAGAAATGACTGCTAAACATTGTAGATCTGCAACTATTGATAGAAACAAAACCTGCCAAAATTCTTATCTATGCTAGGATCATAGTTAAACAGTGAAAGAAAGAGTAATAACCCCAAACATCCAATGGAAACTAGATATGTAAAAAATAATTTTATAATAACACTTGTGAAGAGAACATATAAATGTTACAAGTCCCCCTCTATGGGATGGGTTCTTGGCTATCCTCAAACGTCTTTAACTTCTACAGAGTCTCTCTCCTCTATATGCATAAACCCAGCAAAAATATGGTGTGTGACAATGAAAATAATCAGAGTTACAACAATGAGTGCAACAATGAAAATAATCAAAAGTGAATAATAAATGGAAAACCCTCATATTTATAACAAAATATTGAGTTATCCTAGAATAATGAGCAATAATAAAATATTATTGATCCCATTCTTGGAATTACCACTTGGAATATTTTATTATATTTGTTTAGGAGGGAAAACGTATTTAAACTTTTATTTAGAAATAATAAATAAATGTTTTATTTATTATCTCAATGAATTAGTTAAGGAATGATAAACAAATAAGGATTTATTTAATTATTCCTAAGGGATTTAGTCAAATTTAACAAAGAATAATAATTAATTATTCTTAGAGAAAAATAAGACAAATAATGATTTATCCGTTTATTTTTCATGATTGGGTCAAATTTGACAAGGAATAATAATAAAACATTGGTTAAATTAATTATTCCTAGAAGAAAATCAAATAAATAGTGATTTATTTAATTATTCTTCATGGGTTTTACTATAAATTACCTAATAAAGGTGGTTTATTAGGTAGTTTCTCACAGTGAAAGCAATTTTACTACGGTAAAATTGGCTTTACATGATGTACTTCGATCCATCTAGTAGATTAAGCTAGATGATCAATTTTTTGGTGATAACATAGAGGCTCAAACATTGAAAAGATATATTTTTCCAAATCTCCAAAAAGTCTTGGACAACAATTCCAAGGTATTTGAGACTCCGAAAGACCTCCCACCTATTTGTAATTATGATCATGATATTCACTTGATTCCAGGCAATGTTCCTCCAAATATAAGCCTTTACATATATCCTTATTCCCAAACGAGTGAAATTGAAGGTATGGTTGCAAAAATGCTAGAGGTTGGTATAATTCAACCTAGTCAAAGTTATTTCTATGTTCCAGTAGTATTGGTGCACAAGAAGGATGGATAATGGCATATGTGTTTGGATTATAGGGAGTTAAACAAGCTCACTATTAAAGATAGATTTCCCATTTGTGTCATTGATGAATTGTTGGATGAAGTACATGGAGCAATTTACTTCACCAAGTTGGATCTTCATTCAGGATATCATCAAATTAGAATGAAGATTGAAGACATTCTGAAAACAACATTTAGGACTCATGAAGGTCATTATGATTCATGAGTACCAAGACACTTCTCCTATCTTGAGTACCAAAGCTGGTACTCATTGGTACAACAAAATTGGTACTAATGATTCAATTCATGAGTATCGATGATTCATTCATGAGTACCAATGATGCGTTCATGATTCATGAGTACGAAAGTTGGTACCATGAAAATTGGTACTAATGATTCGATTCATGAATACCAAAGTTGGTACTCATTGTTACAACAAAATTGTAGGATATGGCAGGGTTTGATATGGAACGAAAGGAGAAAAAACATACTCCAAAGTGGGGGAATGACAATGCTAAAATGGAAAGTTATGTGTTGTTCGAAGATAGGACAACTGCTTTGGTACTCATAAGTACCAATGGTTCATGAGTTCCCATGAGTACTAATGATTCTAAGTTGTACCAATGATTCAGGAAAAATTCCTGATACATAACATCAACCTTCCATTTTCTCATATTTTGATGGTCCTTTGGAAGATTAGATGAAAGTGTATTTTAGGATCTCTTACATCACATTCATCCACCATGCATCCATTCACTTTTACTTTTTCTAAAAGATCTATTAAAGTATTTATTTTCCATCCAAAAACAAAATCTCTTGATCTATAAATAACATAACCACCCTAATTCCTTTTGGCATTCCCTTTCTCCTTCCTCGAAGGTGTGCTACTTTTAATTTATGTCATAGTATTTTTTATCTGAGTTGAGCTACCAATTAATGGTACGTTGAATTGCATAGACACAAGTGGACACAATGGTCAGAAAAATTGATCTTCTATATATTTTTTACTTTAAATGTTTTTAAATACAAAGCTAGTTGTATTCATCTAAGAGATTCTCTATCACAAAGTTGTTAATCATGTTTAATTATGTTTTATTATTCCTTACCCTTTGAGATGCGGGGACCATAGTAACTGGTTGGTTTTATTCTTTCAATTAGTATTGCACACGAATGACATTTCATTGTTTTCAACCACGATTTTGGTACATTCCTACAATTTTTACCATCCCAATTCATTTTTAACCTATGTTTTTATTTCAGGCCTTATTTTACCTTTTCCAAAGGTAAAATCCCACATTGTGCACCCATATCTTAGCTTAAACTATATATTATAATAGTAATTTTCCCAATGAAGTAATGTCAAGAAATAAGTCTAACATTAGTTCTCTAACATTAAATGATCCCATGTACATTAAAACATCTTCAAAGAAACATGGTTTTCATATGTTTTCATTTTTTTCGATGTGGATCTACTAAAAAATTATGCAAAGTGGATAATCATTGGATGAAAAATTAAATTCCACATCCAGTGGGTACCTACACTTGACATTTGAGTAAAACCGCGAGGGGATAAGCTGAAAATACAATTGAAAAAAGTAGTTTTTTTCTTCCCCCATAAAAAATATTTACTCCTGAGGAATACATCATCAACTTGAATCTTATTGATTCTTTTAATGTTGATTTTGTCATTACATTCTTTGTTTTGAGGCCCATTTTTTACCTCGAAATTCCCCCAATGTCCTCTCATAGGATAACTAACATCATCACCAAGTTCCACACAAATGCCTCTTTTTTCTCCCAAACTTTACCAAAGAGTGACCTATTAAAAGCCATATGTCTTGAAGCCCCACTATCCACACCTTCCATATCTAGACACAATGTTAGAAGACGAACAAGAGATTGTGGAGAAGGTGGTCTCAACTTGAGAGGATTCCCTCTTTATAGCTACTATAATCCCAATTTCAACCAATTTCTTTCACTTTCCCTTCTTCTTTAATGGACATTGGTTGGGCATAATTTTCAACCTCATGGCATCGAAAACACGTCACCTTATGGAAATCCTTCTTTCTTGTCCTTGTTTCTATATTCCTCTCATAGATTTTATTGTTACCCTTTTACCTCCTCACTCCAAAGCTTTGAAAAGGGTGAAATTTTTTCACAAGCATAGACAACCTGAACAAAAGGCCTCCAAGATGAAACAAAATACATTTGAAGCAATGGACACCAACATATTGTCCACATTCATCCTAGTGGCCCCAAACTATTATTTCAACTTTATGATCCTAATAATATATCCCACCACCATATCTAGATTGCTCATGTAAATAGTTGAAAGCTTGTTTCTCAAGGACACTATCAAGAAGCACAAGAGCTTAAATGAAATAAAGTAATCAAAACCTCAAACATGTCCTTTCTAATCATCTTCTTTATAATGCAAGAGACTAGACAATCCTTGAATTAATCAAGAATGATATTCTTCGCCTTAGCCTCCTCCTTATGGTGAGTTGCCACCTATCCTAGACTGGCAAGTATTAAAACCACTTTCACAATGTGCTGCCAAAGATCATGTTCCTCCATAACCATAGATAACCTAAGCTTCCAAGGAAAATAATTGCAAGGTCCTTTCAACGTGTCATATTGTCTAAGACTAAGAGACACCTTTAAATTTGTATAGACAATCCTCAAGTGAACAAATCATCAATACATGAAGTAGAAAAAACCCTCTTTAAGGTTCAATAATTTTTCCTAAGAAATAAGAGGTATCACATATAATAACCTCAACAAGGCCAACTATATCTCCCAATTCTTTAGCTAAATACTAATTCCCTCTTCACCAAGAAGGTTATTTAGCAAGAAAGATTTCATACCATGTAAACATTTAATAATTCCAATTTTGTTGTTCAAAGTAAAAAAAAATTGCCTCTTCTTCATCCATCCCTTATATTTACTCAACCCTATCCTCACACTTATCCATCATTTACCCTCCACACCTCTCCTTACACACCCACCCTTCCTCACCCCGCTTCACCCTCCATATCCTTATCCTCCTCTCCCTTTCCTTCTCTCCTCATTTTTTTCTCTACTACTCCTCCTTGCCCCGTCCTACTTTGCCTCCACCTCTCTTCTCTTCACCTCCCGCCCTACCTCACTTGCATACCCTTAGTATTTCTCCTCCATTTCCTCACCCCTCAAAAAACTTCCCCCTCCCTTTCCAATGTCTTACCTCTACCATCCCTGCCTCATATCCCCCCTTACCTCCTCCCCTCTTCTCATATATCTTCCCCATAACTTCCAACCTACTTACCCCATGGTTAATCTCCTCCTCCTCTCCCTTCAACTAAAATCATATACCCCCTCTCCTCCTAGTCCATATCCGTCTATTTCCATTCTCATCGCTCCCCCTCTCATCCAATCAACTTACATTAAACTCCACATCCAATGGGTGCCTACACTTGACATTTGAGTAAACCTATAAAGAGATAAGCCAAAAATACAATTAAAAGGTAGTTATATTTATTTTCCTTCAAAAATTTATAACTCTTATTTTATTATTCTAACTATTACTTTATTATTTTCATTAGGAGGCCCATTTTAGACATCGAAATTCTCCCACAATAGATTCCACTTCCTTTGAGATGTCAGAAGGTGATGTTCTTGAGTTGCATGTTGTTTTATTTGTTCCTAGTTTGAATAAAAA
Organism: Pinus taeda; assembly: GCA_000404065.3. Taxonomy (NCBI): domain Eukaryota; kingdom Viridiplantae; phylum Streptophyta; class Pinopsida; order Pinales; family Pinaceae; genus Pinus; species Pinus taeda. Next base: position 25,842 of record APFE030933484.1, read on the forward strand.
TATTCTTTCAATTTATTGTTTAGTAGTTGATAAGTGTAAAGTTGCATTTGAGGGACAACAATGCATAGTATAGCAATGATTGTAGTGTAGATAGTCCAAGTACTTTAGCTAGATGTTGTGAGTTGGTGTCCTTTATAAGTTGCTTGTTGATCCTGTGGCACTTGTGCATTCCAATGTAAGTTGGATGAAACTTCTATATTTGAGGAGACATATACAAAGTATACATGGTGGATGTCATGGTGATAGCTATAGAACCTATTATGGAATTAATTCCAAGCTTGCAATTACTATGAGTGTTGTATAGTATAGGGATAGGCTTATTGGATTCTCTCTAAAAGAGGGATTTTACCTTGTTGAGGTTGATACCTCTATTTTCCTAAAGGTTTTGAAGTGCATGGGTGAGATACCCATGTTTCAAATCTTGATATATTTAGTTGATGATTCTCGCTTAAGGGAAAATGGAGTTAGGAAAGTGGCTTGCGATCCAAACATATATTCTTTTAGATTAATATGTGGTTAGTGTTCTTTGTAGGTTAGATATGTGATGGTAGTATCTTGTGTTAATGGATATAACGTGACTTCCAAAACTTATAGCATCTAAATATTAGCATACTGGAGGATTGTGGTGAACCAAAATGTGAAGTTTTATGATGAAGTGTGATCTTCTAGTTCATATGTTTCTCCTTTAGAGATTGAAAAAAATGAATAGGTTGATGATGCAAATACTAATTCACCAGAGAAATTTCAGTCAAATTTAGACATAGATGAGGTATGATGGGGGATGAATATGCCCTCACCTTCTCTCCTAGCAAGAAATAGGTTGAGATTGTTTTCTCAAACATCACGGGTGGCATAAGAGCTCGTAAAAGTTCCTAAATATCTAGTGAGGATAAGTATACCTTCTAAGAGATACTCTAGCAATATTACATTGGTTTCTTCTATCTATCAACCATCCAATGGTTCCAAGGAGAAGAGGTGTGCGGCCTTGATGGAGGATGATGCTTGGGTTGACTCAAAGACTACAAGTACATATTTTAAAATGGTAGGTTTTGTTGAGCTATAGAGGGAAAAGAGTAGGGAAAATTTTAAGGATGGAAATTTATTTTAAAGTTTAGAAACCTCGGCGAATCTTACGAGTCCCTAATATGTAGACTGTAAAAAGTTTGGTGATATTTTTTTAAAGATATCCAAATTTACAATGAATTTATATAATCTCTATAAAATTTTGGCTATTTTTAGGATAACATAACTTTATACTATAAAATTTGGGCGAATCACTTTTAGAAGAAAATGGAAATTGGCGAATATTTTATTTAGAAAAACCATGCAAAGTTAGCCCACCTACGAATATTAGCCCCTAAAATTTTCCTTGGAGAAGAGAGGTGTTGGGAAAACTCTTTCATCATAAAGAGTAAGTTTTAAGTCTCAATATTACTCTGAAAGTGTTTACCATGTCTGGGGGTGCTTCATGGGAAGGGTGGATGATGTATGATAGTCTTGGTTGTTTCTTGATGGATTTTCACATTAAATGTTGCTTTCTCAATCATTGCTTGACAACATAGGGATACTTGATTGGCATTTTTCCTTAGAGCATTAGAGGCCTATAAATCCCTGTGACTTATTCATGTAGTTGGCCCATCAAGGGAGCTTGCTTCGCTGGAGGATGCCTTACATTAGAGAAGTAGCATTGGATAGTCCAAAGGAAGGTATTGACCTTAGACATCATGGGGTTGCTTTGATGGTTATGTTGATCCTTACACTTGAATTTAGGACACTTAGGTTGAGGAAATGGACTTTTAGGTGGGTGTATTTGGAAATGGAACATTGACTTGGAGAGGCATTGGAAAACTCAAAAGAGGAGAAATGTACCTTTGATAAGGAGCACCCTTACCATGGAGTCTTTTTTGTGGATTATAATCACCTTATAGTTTTGAGATGTGTCACTTGCAGGAAGGATGTTTCAAATGTATGGACCTACATGATTCAGTGGGGAGGTGGTTGTAAATTCTTTTCATCAGTTCCATGATCTAGTAGGTGACTAAATGGCATATTTCTTCGGCCAACAATAGGTCTCAATTATGGGGTGTGTATTAAATGTTTTACCTAAAAATTCCACATGGTGCATGTCCGTTTTAATTGCGTACTTTCTAGAGAACAATGGCATAAATTCCAGTATTGAGATGTTGGGTGATATCATTAGAAGGTTGACTTCATTTGGGTGAATTGAGCGTTGGACATAAGCAGGATATGCAGATAAATAAGCTCACTATGTGAGTATTTAATTTCCATTTTTTAGAAGTAGTTTTTCATTTCAAGTATTACGAAGAGAGGACTCCAAGCGAATAAAGTTCCAGGGAGATTTTCTAGTTTTGCAAGTTCAATATATTTTTTGACTCCATGCCCAATGGTGAAGGATACTAGTCTATAGTTTCTCAGCACCTTGCCAACAAGGCATTGTCCCCCATTTGGGTCGATGTTTTCACCTGTCATACCCTCTCATGATTATGTCAAATGGTCCAATTTTTATCCCTGCTACAGAAAAAGGATAGGTGCAATCTTGGAAAACCAAAAAGGAAAGGCCAAAGTCCAAAATCCAAAGGAGAATCGAAATTTGGAGGCCGATATCAAAAGAGAGAGCCAAAAAGGGAAATCCTAAGTCTGAAATCCAAAAAGGGATGGCTAACCATCGGGATCCAATATTGGAAGGATCAACATGCAACATAATCCAGATATTGACAGTCGAAATCAAAGTAGAGCCAAAATTCGGAGCCGAAATCAAAAGGTGAAGGCTGACCATCTGGATCCTGATTTTAGAGAAGCTCAACACATCGGAACCGGAAGTTTGGAGGGTCAGTTATTTCATAAATTTGGAGAATGGGAGTTTCGTAAATCCTCAACAAATGTAATTCCTTGGAAAGCGCCAAAGTTGCGGAGAAGGGAAAATACAAAGGAAATCACAGAAAACCAAAGGCTCGAAGGATCCTTTCTCTCTCCTCCAAAGAAGACACAAGGCAATAGATAATTGACTCCGAGAAGCTGACAAGGCAGATGACGTTAGCATGACATGGTCATACAGTGGACATGTGTAAATCAGTTTCAACATTTTTTTAGGGCCAAATGGGGTGAATTTGGGTGTTAAGTGTCACCACTCAAGTGGTGCCACGTGGAAATGATGACGTCAACATGATGTCACCTCAGAGGGTAGCATACTGGATGTTGGAAATATTGGAACACCTTTATAAAAGTTTTTCAAAAATTTCTAATGAGGGGGGCTCCGATGAGGACTAGCCCGTGGTCACAAGGACTCCAAAGAAACTAGAGTAGAGTGATGGTCTAGCACCTAGGTGCTTTGGAAAATATCATAGGTCAGAGCTTTCAGTATCCCTCTATAATTGCATTTGAGAAAAGTTATGATGGGAGGCACTTCCAATGTGGAATGGAGTTTGGTTATAGAAGCCCAGAGAACCAAGGGGTGAGAGCCAATACAATACGAGATAAGCCCCTGATAGGATCCTAAAGACCTCAACCCTTAAGCGCCAAGACTTCGGTCGCAGCACCCGATCCCATGGAGGAGAAATAGGAAGAGGGTCTATGAAATAAGGAGCTAAACACCAATCAAAACATCATAATATCATACCATCTTATTAATAGAATACACGATATACAAGGCTCAAGAATATCCAATGCAATGTTGTACGAAAGCCTCCAGTCACAAATCACAGTCCTATGGTCAATAAATGATAAAGGGGGTGAAGTCATCAGAACTCTATGAAATCGTAAGACTTTTCTAAAGAAAATTACAATGAAGGAAGGCTCTGATATTTTAGCACTCAAGTATTATACCAATGGTCCCAAGCGATAGTCCCATGGAGGTAAAACAAGAAGGGCGTTAAGAGAAAGGGGATAAGAGCATCAGGATGATATGATTTCGTAACATTTATTTCAAATGGAGTTATGATGGAAGAAGGATCCAATATTGCAACCCCCCAAGTGCTATACCAGTGGTCACACATGGTGTTTCTATGGTATATGAACAATAAGGAGCTAAGGACAGAAGGGCTCAAGGCATCAAAACTTTGGATTTTCGTAATGTCATGTTAAAGGATGTTATGATGGGTCGTAGCTCTGAGGTTTCACTATGCTATATCACAAGATGTATTGGGCCCCCATAGTGAACCACGTAAGTAATAAAGGAGTGGATGGGCTGACAAATAAGCTACAAAGTCACTCTAACGCCACCACACTCAACCACGTCCAGCTCCAGAAAGGGAAAGTTTCAAGTTGTTAAAGGGAGAAAGAAACAGGTGAACTGGTCGGTAACCATGGAGGGATACCATGGCCTGATCAAAGGCAATCAGAGGAATTGGCATTAGAGATATTTTTTTTGTGTCCATCATGACCCCTCATGTTTCTCATGTTTTGTTATTCCGTTAATTTTTCCATTTTCAAGAAAAGAATCAGATCTATTTTGTAATCATTAGGACAACTAGAATATTCACACGCTTAGACAACTGTGGCATTTTGGGATGTTTTGTAACTATTGTTCGAGCTTTCTCTCCCTATATAAGGGAAGAAGAAACTCATTAGAAAGGTTCTGAAATTCTATTTGCAGGGATTCAACTTCTGTCTTTGGAGGCATTATGAGTTCTATTTGCAGAGAAAGAGGTTCCATTTTTTATTCAATTGCTTGTTCATGAGGTGGTAATTGTTATACAAATTTCAATAGTTTGAGCCTATGATATGGACTCCATTTTTGAAGATTAATGAAGAACATCTGGTGATTCCAAGCATAGTAATGTGTAGTATGTGTTCTTCCTCTGTGTCTCACTTCATATGTGTTTCTATTCCTCAAAAATTGTGTAAGTAATAGCTGTTGGATTCACTTATAAATCATGGAATTACTTATGTTATATTGTAGCATACAATGCGTGTGAGATTACAAATTTACTATGTTATATTGTAGCTGAAAGTACCCATGAAATATTGGGTTGGAAACCTTAAAATGTGCTCCATAGTTTTTGCACTTCATTTCCTTATTCTTTCATGATTGTATTGGGATTTATTACTTAGGATTTTGGGTGTGTCCAGCCCTCTTTGTTGAATCCCTTCCTTATTTTTCTCCTCCTGATATTTACTGCAATGAAAAATTGAGTTGCATTTACTGTGTATATGCCACCAAAATTGATCATTTATTCTTTGGGTGATCTATATTGTTTAGGTATATGTTTGAATCTACCTCTGTTAAAGGTAATTGAACCAAATTTAAAAATCATTTTCATTTTTCTCTTGAGTAAAAATTAATTATCTTCAAGAGAGACTAAGATGTCCTAGCCACTAACCTCTCCTCAACCCAAGGGTTGTCTCTAAGAGCTACAACATCTTCTAGCGTTGTTGCTAGGGAAAGAATCAAAATATTTTTCCCTGGGTATGACACTTGTATACCCCTAGGTTAGGTGAGAAAGAGGGGGTGTGGGTTGAAGATATCTCACCTTAGCAACTCCACTATTTAAATGTTTGTTTGATCATCTTGGCTTTCAAAAGCCCTCATCATCGCTCTGACACTTCTTGACATACAACTCCCCCTGAATTCGCCCCTAAGATCTCTCACCTAAAGGGGTTTTCAAAATGACTCTTCATGCATTCTTGTCCAACAAATTCGCCCCATTAGAATTTTCTTTCATCATTGGTTACCCACATCATGTTCCTACATTTCAAGAATGGTCTACCTATTTGCCTAGATTCAATGAAAACATAGATGGAAGCCCGACCCAACACCTTAAGGACTTTCATGAATGCATGGAGCAATAGGGTATTGTTCATGAAGATGTGAAAATGAAAATTTTCATGTATTATTTGGATACGGATGCTATGGTTTGGTACATAACACTACCTCATGGCAACATATATTCTTTAAAGAGCTTTCACATAACATTTAGTTGTTTTTACAAAAGATTATATCCACCAACTTCTTTGTTTAAAGATTGTTGTGAATATTTTAATGTTGAAAATCTTTCCAAGACTAATGATGTTGTTGAAGATATTTGTGGAGCTCAACTCCATGAAAACATATACTTGCATCAAGAATCATTGCCCAATAATTAAGAAAAGGAAGACAGAGACATTGTTAAGCTGCAAATAAACCCTCAAAAATCGTATTTTATTGAAGTTGATGGTTCTCCTTTATATGATATGTATGACTCAGATGGGGAATTAGATGTTGTAGAACCACAACAGTCATAGTCATGGGAATACGCTAAAAAATGTGGCTCACAATGGGATTAACAAAGAAGCTCTAGTTTATGATTTACATCCTTCAGATGGAGAACAAGGGATTAGGATATGCCCAAGGCAACCATAAGAAGAAAATGGTTCCCAACAAATAAAGACAACCTCTTCTTTTGAGTATAAATTAGCGGTTACCGATTAGTTTTACTTGCCCATGTTTTTACCTAACTATGTTTTTGAAGTTCAAGAAGCTAGTAATAAAGTTAATGAAAATTCTCCGATTTATGATTCATATGATTCAGAAGAGGATGAGATTGTTGTAGATTTTCAAAGGGATTTTCTTACCAACAAGTGGCCAGAAGATTACTAGCAACAAATTTTTCAAGAAGAGCCCAAAGTTGAAGAGCCAAGCAGTGTTCGTGGCTGCCTTTTGCAGAAATATTCCTACCTGGAAACTGTTCAAGAAAGGGAGGCGGTTGTAAAAAAAATCATCAGTTCTATGATCTAGTAGCTGATTATATGGCATCTTTCTTTAGCCAACAACAAGTCTCAATTATGGGGTATGTATTAAATGTTTTGTCTGAAAATTCCACATGGTGCATGCCTATTTTAATTGCTAACTTTCTAGAGAACAATGGCATAAGGTCTAGTACTCAAATGTTGGGTTGGTATCATTGGAAGGTTGACTTCACTTGGGTGAATTGAGACTTGGAAATAAGTAGGAGTTGTACATAAATGAGCTCATTGTGTGACTGTTTAATTTCCAGTTTTAGAAGTTGTAGTTTTTCATTTCAAGTATTATGAGGAGAAGACTCCCAACAAATAAAGTTCCAGGGGTATTTTCTGGTTTTACGAGTTCAATAATTTTTTTGACTCCGTGCCCAATGTTGAAGGCTAACTAGTCTACAAGTTCTCAACACCTTGCCAGCAAGGCATTGTCCCCCATTGGAGTCGATGTTGTCACCTGTCATGCCCTCTTATGGTTATGTCAAATGTCCTATTTTTATCCCTGCTACAGAAAAAGGATGGGTGCAATCTTGGAAAGCCAAAAAGGAAGGGCCGAAGTCCAAAATCCAAAGGAGAATCAAAATTCGGAGGTCGATATCAAAAGGGAGAGCCAAAAAGGGAAAGCTTAAGTCTGAAAGCCAAAAGGGATCACTGACCATCGGGGCCCGATATCGGAAGGATTGGAACGCAGCATAATCGAGATATCAATAGATGAAAACAAAGTAGAGCCGAAATTCAAAGTCAAAATAAAAAGGTGAAGGTCGACCATTTGGATCTCGATTTTGGAGAAAACTCAACACATCAGAACCCGAAGTTTGTAGGGTCAACCATTTTAGAACATCGAAGAATCAGAGTTTCATAACTCCTCAACAAATTCCATTCCTTGGAAAGCACCTAAGTTGCGGAGAAGGGAAAATACATAGGAAATCACATATAACCAAAGGCCCAAGGGACCCTTTCTCTCTCCTTCGAAGAAGACGCAAGTCAACAGATAATTGGCTCCAAGAAGCTGACGAAGAAAATGATGTCAACGTGACGTGGTCGTACAGTGGACACCTGTTAGTTAGTTTTGACTTTTTTAGGGCATGTTGGGGTGAATTTGGTTGACAAGTGTCACCAATCATATGGTGCCACATGGAAATGATGATGTCAGCATGACGTCACCTTAGAGGTCAGCATATCAGTTGTTGGAAATATCATAACACCTTTATAAAAGTTTTTTGAAAAGTTCTAATGAGGGGGGTTTTAATGAGGACTAACCCATGGTCACAAGGACTCCAAAGAACCCAGAGAAGAGTAATTGTCTAACACCTAGGTGCTATGGATAATATCAGAGGTCAGAGCTTTCATAATCCCTTTGTAATTGCATTTGAGAAAATTTATGATTGGAGGCACTTTTGATGTGGAATCGTGTTTGGTTATAGAAGCCCAAAGAACTAAGAGATGAGAGCCAATACACTACGAGATAGGCCCCTGACAGGATCTTAAAGACCTCGACCCCTGATCGCCAAGCCTCCGGTCACAACACCCAATCTCGGTGGAGAAATAGGAAGAGGGGCTAAGTAATAAGGAGATAAGTGGCAATCGAGACATCGTAATATTGTAGTGTCCTATTAATAGAAATTACAATATACAAGGCCTCTGAAATCTCCAATACAGTGTTGTATGAAAGCCTCCAGTCAGAACTGATAGTACTATGGTCGATAAACGATAAAGGGGGCCAAACTCAAAAGGGGGTGAAATCATCAGAACTCTGTGAAATCATAAGACTTTTCTAAAGAAAGTTACGATGAAGGAAGGATCTAATATTGTAGCGCTCAAGTATACTCGCTGTCCCATGGAGGTAAAACAAGAAGGGCATTAAGAGCAAAGGGGCTAAGAGAAACAAGATGATATGATTTCATAATGTTTATTTCAAATGAATTTATGTACGAAAGCTCTAATATGGTAGCCCCCCAAGCGTTATATCTGTGGTCACAGGTGGCGGTTCTATGGTACATTAACAATAAGGAGCTAAGCATATAAGGGCTCAAGGCTTCAAAACTTTGGATTTTGTAATGTCATGTTAAAGGAAGTTACGATGAGTCGTGGCTCCGAGGTTGCACTATGCTATATCACAATATGTATTGGGCCCCCATAGCGAACCACAAAAGTAATAAAGGAGTGGATGGGTCATCAACTAAGCTACAAAGCCACTCTAACGCCACCACACTTGACCACTCCCAACTCTAGAAAGGGGAAGTTTCAAGTTGTTAAAGGGAGAAAGTGATAGGTGAATTAGTCGATAACCATGGAGGGATACCATGGCCTGATTAGAGGCAATCAAAGCAATTGGCATTGAAGATATTTTGTTGTTTCCATCATGAAACCTCACATTTCTCATGTTTTATTATTTTGATAATTTTTCCATTTTCAAGAAGATAATTGGATCTATTTTTATTCATTAGGATAGCTAGAATATTCGCACGCTCAAATAGTTGATTGTTCAGAAAACTGGAGAATTTTGAGATGTTTTGTAAATGTTGTTTGAGCTCTCACTCCCTATATAAGGGAAGAAGAAACTCATTAGAAAGGTTTTGAAATTCTATTTTCGAGGGTCTGAATTATGTTTTGGAGGGATTCCGAATTTTGTTTGCAGACAAAGAGGTTCCATGTTTTGGTTCAATTGTTTGTTCATGAGGTGGTAATTGTTATACAAATTTCAACAATTTGAGCATGTGTTATGCACTCCATTATTGAAGATTAATGAAGAAGATCTGTGATTCCAAGCATAGTCATGTGTATTATGTGTTATTCCTCTATGTGTCACTTCATATGTGTTTCTCTTCCTCATAAATTGTGTAAGTAGTAGTTGTTGGATTCAATTATAAGTCATGGATTTACTTAAGTTATATTCTAACAGATAATACCTGTGAGATTACAGATTTACTATGTTATAATTAAGCAAAAAGTACCCATGAAATATTGAGCTGGAAATCTTAAAATGTGATCCATAATTTATGCACTTCAATTCTTTATTTTGTCATGATTATGTTGGGATTTATTACTTAGGATTTTGGGTATGTCTAACCCTTTGTGCTGAATCCCTTCCTTATTTTTATCCTCCCCATATTTACTCCAACGAAAAATTGAGATGCATTTACTATGCGTAGGCCACTAGAACTGAACATTTATTCTTAGGAGGATCTATATTGTTTAGGTACATGTTTGAATCTACCTTTGTGAAAGGTAATTGAACTAGATTTAGAAATCATTTTTCATTTATCGCGTGAGCAACAATGAATTATCTTCAACAAAGACTAAGGTGTCCTAGGCACTGACCTCTTCTCAACCTAGGGGTTGTCTCTAGGAGCTACAACAGGTACTAACTTGTAATAAGTTGAACTATGTACTTGAACTTCATCTCTGTCTCATGTGTGTGTACTAACTTGTGATAAGTTGAAGTATGTACTTCGACTTCATCCCTCTATCATTGCCATCATCGTTTGGTAATTTCCAAAGCTTACAAGTTTTTCTTATTTGACATAATTTAAGATTTAATTGGTTAAGGGTTTAACATTAATATTGAATATGATATGATGTGATTTCCTGTTTCAATTTGTGTTATGATAAAGTGAATTTCATACCTAATTTATGCTAATAATATTTTCGTGCAATGATAAAACTTGTGGCATAATTTGGTATCTTTTCTCTTGAATTGCCTAATGTATTGGAATTGTTAATGTTAGAATACTTAGACACTTAGGATTTAGCTAACATCAACTTGTTCTAATGTGTCTTTAGGTAAAAGTGTGTTTCTTTATAATGCGTTAGTATAAATTTGTAATTATATATTTCGATGATTACAGTATGTCTAGACTCATAAGAAGTTATTAAGCTATCAACCAAGAAGTAGGAGGACTATATTTGCTCCTCACATAAATCCAGGTGTTTATATGGAATAGATCCATATAAAATCATCCCATTTGAGGGAGTTCTTGATTACTCGTACAAACCAATTTAGGTAATATATCAATTGTACCAAAATAATATTTGATGACATTTATTACTATAGAGCATGCTTGTAAGATCCCAGCTACAATCATAATAGCAAGTGTTACTGGTACTTTGGTAAAAATATTTTCCCCATAGATGGAATATAGTATGTATGAGGCATTGCTCTATTTATTACAAGCATCCATAATGTAACAACCCTCATAAAAAATCCATGTACACACACACACACACACACACACACACACACATATATATATATATATGGCCACAGTTGATGGGACACATATTCCAAGCTGAATGGTGGGGGAAACATCCTAGTGGGTGTTGATTCAATTTATTATGGCTAAGGAAATTGGCAAAGGCAATGGCTAAGGCTTTAGCAAGGCAAAATGGAATTTTTGGCACAGTTATTTTTGAAAATAATGTAAATTAGGAGAAAAGGAAGGTGAAAGGTCACAAGTTGCATGTGAGGAGGAAATTGAAAAAAATTGATGGAAAATGAAGAAAAATAGAGGCCTCATTGATAAAAGGGTTTCTGAGGATCACTTTGCAAGCTTGATCAGTTAAGTTTTGGAGCTCCCTTCCATTCTCTCTCTCTCTCTCTCTCTCTCACACACACACACACACACACACACACACACACATACACATTCACTGTTGGACACTTAGAGTTTTCTTGGAGCACTTTGGGATTGGAGCAAGAAAGGAAAAGAAGGCGAGAGGAAGTAAAGATCAAGTAAAGAAAGGCATGATCAAGCAGCTACAACAGGCTTCCTTGCAAGTATCGACTTGCATGTGTATCTTCCTTTATAGATTTAACATGAATGGTATTGCATGTGGCAGATTTATATCCTGGCATGGGTTTTTCCAAGTGTGACAGTGTTCTTCAGCCTAGCCTTGCCATTTCCTGATAGATTTGATAAGATGGGTTCTCATACTTCGGTTAATGTGGGATGCTCGAATGGATTTGAAGCTAAGCGGGGTGGATCTCCGAAATGACAAACACATGGCCTAGTGGTCCCTAAACTGGACTGTGGATCACAGTAAATCCACTCTCCTAGTAACCCCTAAGCCATACTGTGGGTTGTAGTAAAGCCAGGATTGTGTGCCTCGGTGGGCCCAGGAATCCTTATCAGTAAATGGTATGATATATGGTAAAGCCAAGAGGTGAATTGCTTTCCATTGGGCCTAGTAGTCCTGGGATGGGATGTATGGTAAATCCTAGAGAGTGTGTCTCAGTGTAGGGCATAGTGATCCCTGGATCAGACTGTGGATTACGGTAAAGCCTAAGAGACTGGGAGGTACTCAAATTCCTCACGGTGTAGGTGGAGAACTCTGGTGGCATCCATGCCTATTTGGTATTTTTTTTGGTGTGTTCTGTGAGTCCCACATTCATGCTTTGAATATGGCACAGGGGTGATTGGCTAAAGAGAGACTTGGATCAACCAATCTATGGTCGGGTGGAACGTGGTAGTCCCATCTCCAGTTGGCTTATTACATCATTAATGAAAGGTTATTTCTCCTTGTATTTCCATGAGTATTTTGATGGATTAAATGTGATCTATATGGATCTAATTTCATGAGTATTTATGTTCTTATTATGTCGGTTATATGTGTGTTTTATGACAGTAACTATGTATGGCTCTTAGCATGTTTTTACTTGTAAATGAATGGATAATGTATCTATGGCCTAATAGATAATAATGCAACAAATTACATGAGGGAACAATGGTTCATAGAGATTCTCAGATAAGTACGAGATCCCCACGCACAATTCTGTTGTTTACACCTTTAGGTTACATGTTGATGATATGTTTGACGAAAAGTTTTTCATTGCTAGTAAGGGTTTGATTAAGGTCGTGTTTAAATTGTTGCTTTTACATCATTGTTTCCCTATTCTTTTATTGATCTTAAGCTATCATTCCATTATAGGCAGTGACCTGGACTCCGAGCCTAGAAAAGTGGCTCAAATCCCAGGGACGTTGGCACAAAACTGGAAAATTGGGTCTCTAGACGATGGCAGGCAAGCCTGTGAGAGCGACTCTGGGTTTCTAGATGCTCTCATTCCTATAACATGAGAGCAGTTGAGGCTTAAGATGTCCAAAACATCAGTGGGACCCAAGGGCAGGATGTTTAAATGGCTGACATGCCTCCTGAGGGTTTTGTTGTTGATGTGGATAGGTTGGTCAATTTGTTCCGTCGATTCCACTTCCATAAGGTCACATAGGAGGTCGAATCCAATCATAGTAGCCTCTCGTCACATGTTTACCCCGGTTGGATGGTTACTTGGGTAGATGGGTGAGGAGGGTGTTACACATAACACCATTGAATCTAGGACAATGTAACAAACCTGACTCCACTATCGATTAGGTGACCACAACCTTGATAGATATTATCTATTTTGGTATGTTATTTGTTATACTTCATTTCTTGGCCCTTTTCTTTAGATAATTGCTTTAACAATTTATGAATAGGGTAAGCAATGGCCCTTTACGAAATTTGTGGGGGTGATTGCCTTCTATTAGGATTTTCGATGATTTTCCATGCCTAGATATTAAACTATCTGGTTTTGATTTTCATCCATGGGATTTTGAACTTTCATCTTTCACATGACTTACTCATTTTAATATGTATGGATGGATTCCATTAAAGAAACTACAACACTATAATGACCATAAGATAAATCAATTGGAAAGTTCCAAGTTCAACCACGATTGAAGTATTCTCACAATCTTTATGATTCAAATTTAAATCTCCTTTCTTCAAGATCATAACCCACAATAGACATGTGGAATTTGTAAAGCTTGAATAATGTGCAAAATGTTGATCCACATAGAAGGTTAAAAATGTAAATGGGCAAAAAGTTGCATTCAAGGAAAATGATAGAAATATAATAAAGCACTAGAAAATTAGACTTCATGTAAATGAGAATTAAAAGCACAAAGTAAAGGCAACTTCAAAATAAACTAACGTGAACTACTTTGTGAAAGAACAATAAAACAATTAGCAAAAAGCAACAAAGCATAAATTAAAAGCATTAAAGTTAAATTTGTAAGCAAGCTAGCCACTTTAAGGGAAAACTAACTCAATTACCACTTCAATATTTGGGCATTAGATGAAAGGACATCTTTGTTCCCTTCCATTATTTGCAAATCACGTGTGCTAAGGGTAATTGGTATGTACTAAATATTAAAATATCATATTAAATGAGGGTAGGCATAATGCATATAAGACGTGAACATGGAGCATAACTCCAAAATAGACAATTGAAGTGAATCACACATAAGCCTTTAAATAATAGGAGAACCTCATCCAAACAACCCAAGTAAAACCACATAGCTAAATTGATTTATCTCTATACATACTTAATCTCACTCATTGCACATGTGGACCCTTTATTACACCAATCCTTATTAGATATAAATTTACCCCATTACATATGCATTCCACCCCATATATGCCCCCCCTTTGTGTCATGTCATAAATATCCTCCTTTGAAAAGTTTTGTTCTCAAATCTTTATAGTTAAGGGTTTTACATGTGAAGAGACCAGATAATAGGATTTTCTTATATTCCTTCTCTATTTCTATCATCGATGATGATTAGAAATAACTAGTTGTTGCATAATTTTCTTTCTTTTGATTCCATGTTCCGGTATTATAATTGCTCCAATTTGTTGAAGTTGGTGTTCATTGATAATATTCCATCAAATGATGGTTTTATGATGCCCTATTCCATGATTATCATCCATATTCTTCCTTGGTAATGTTGATGCCAATCTTTTTGTCTTTCTTGAAAAAAAAAATTAAACAACTTTTCCACCACTTGGTAAGGTCATAACCACAATTGTTGCAATTTTGTGTATTTTCCTGTGGGCTCACTCATTTTTCCCAACTCCAAGGCAATTTTACTAATTTTCAATTCTTTGTCACTCGGAGCATGCTTATGAAACCACCACTTAACAATGTTTTAATGGCAACAAAGTTTTCTTTATTTGTGCCTTGTTCCAACTTCAACAAAATGCCAATTTTATTTTGTCCGGCTAAAGAGCTTTCACTAGTTCCATGCAATAATTGTGAAGGAGGTAGAAATATATTTGCTTCTTTGTTATAAATAAGAAAATATGGAGATGTACCCAATGATACCTTTGGTGTGACTCAATTAGCCTACAATGCATTGGAGAGTGCATTGTGCAAATTCCAATGATGGTTAATCATCGTCTTCTTGACAATCCTAATCCACTTCTTATTTAAAAACTTCTTAGACACCATTCCCTCATGAATGAGAGTTAGATAAATAATGTACATACTCACTTTCCAAAGTGAACTCAATAATATCCATGGAAGAAAAATAACATGCATTGTAAAATTCCAGTGTAGATGGAATGACAAACATGGTAGTGATTTGTTGTTGTAATAGTTGGATTATTGTTGTATCATCCACATTTGATTGTAGCAAAATTTCCATTCATCGAGAAAAGTAATTTATAGCTACTAATATATATTTTTGTTGCTTTACGGTCTCATTGCTCAAATGATATATCATTAGTAATAGGTTGGAAAGGCATTGTGACTTTCTACTCCTTACCTACAAATGTTCAACAATTCAACACTTTTTCACACTTGCATTTGCAAATTTGAATAGTCGTGGTTAGTGGCATCTTACTCTCAAAACCTTATGTGCAGTAATGATATCTCTAAACATATTTTTCTTTGTTAGATAATCATGTAAATCAATAAAAAAACTTTGTCACTACCATTCTTATCCAAATATCTCAATGGTATAATTTCATATTTCTTCCTAAAACTTAATTCCATTGATGAGCTACTATTTGGAGTATTTTAACCTCAATACCATTATTTTCTTAGTATATGAATGACTCGGAGTGGACCCATGTTGCAAATACTATTTCAAATCATAATACCATGAGTCTATGTCTATAAGTATGTCGAAAACATCAATTGTATGCAAGTTTGCTTCATTTCTCGAACCCACTTCATTAACTTGATCTTTCACTTCAACTAATAACTTTCATAAGACTTAAAGTAGAATATGGAACACTCACCTTAGTGTGGTTCTAGAGTATGGAACATATAAATTGTTTGACAATGTCAACCACATGACATATGATTACTTTTTCACTATTGAGTAGTTTACTTCAACACCTTAGTATAGTCTTGTGCCTATAAATAAGGTTATAAATTCACTCTTCCCTTCATCCTTTTCCATGAGCATATTAGCTAGGGAGTGATCAAATGCAAGATTGTAGAGATACAAATCTTTGTTAACCTTAAAATCTCGACTACTCAAAGTTGGAGCAGTGACGATTACCACCTCAATATTTTCAAATGATACTTTCTTGACCTTATTCCCCTTAAAGACTACATCCTTCTAAATGTATCTTGCAAGAGATTGATAATTTTGAAGAAGTAAAAAATAAACCACCCTACAAAACCAATCTTCCCCAAATATGATTCCATAGATTTATCGTTGTCTGCTAATGTGATATGAGTTATGGCCTTTATTCTTTAAAATCTACTAACATCCCATATTTTGAAACATTATTTCAATCCAGCTCTAGATTTTAAAAAATCCATAGTCTTTGCATGTATCAAATATTTGCTTCAATTATTGCAAGTGATTGGAGTGCTTATTTGAAAAAACCATTTTGTCATCAATATAGACAACTGCACTTTGAATAATAAGTATTGTAAATTGTTGTCACTATGGCAACGAACCACCAAGTTATTTTCGTATGCCAATTTTGGAGCCTACGCTAATTTTCGTTTCAAGCCCCCATGTGTCGTCATCTTTTTGATTTGATATTTGTGTGTCTCCTCCTAATTTCACATCCTCCTAAGTCAATGTTTCCTAATTATCACACACTCAAAAAGCATAAAAAGCAAGCAAAAGCATGAAAATCTCTCACAAAAGCAAAAAGCGCACTTAAAGTTGGCAAAGGCTTCCACTTGGAGAAAGCATACTTCTTCAGGTTGAAGAAATGCACCCTACTTGGGTGCACTCCTTCAAGCTAAGCAAGTCTTCGTGTCAAAGACATGCGCCCTATCCAACTGCATGCAAGAACCAACTTGTTCATGAGGGCACACACCTAGAAAATAAGAACCACCTTAACTTCCTCTTAACTAATCCTTTCATCCGACAACAAGTGGCACTCATGCATGAATCTGTTTTGCATGTTGATCTCAATAAAGAATGTAGTTAATAATTTCTTCACTATCATTTCATCTGAGTGCATAACTGGAGAATCATCAAGTCCTTCATCAACTAGTGCATCAAGTAAGTCGCATGTTCAAATCTTGATTTTTTTCATCATTTAACAGCTAAATATTGCTTTATTTGCTATAGATTTATTGTTTTAAAGTGTTTTTTTGGCATTTTAGTTGTCTCTTCATCTTGCAAGTGTTCATTTATTGTCGCATGCAAGAATATTTTCACATTCCTGTAACCTTTCACCTTCCACCATGCATGCAACAACAACTATAAATCTTTGCAAGACCTTCTGTGTCTCATCTTAGCATTGATTTCTAATTTCAGTACATGTTTCTAAGCTCTTTTCAAATAGAGCACACTTCCTGAACTTGAAGCTCCTTCAATCTTGAAAATTGCACCTTGTTCAACCCAGTTTTCCTCACAGGCACGTGGGCGCATCATGAAGGCACAAAAATTTCACCTTCAGCCCTTCAAAGTGCTACAATGCTCCCTCTTTTTCTTAGATCAAATGGGTGCATCATGAAGGCACGAAGCCTCATCACTCATTCCTTTGACATGCGACAATGCACCCTCCTTATCCTTCATTTGTTCGAAGTACGATAATGTGCTCTCCTTGTCTCCCAGGGTGTATGGGCACATAGAGAAGACCTGAAGGTCTTTTCTCCCATTCCTTCGACCCTTCAGTGCACTACAGTGCACCCTCCTAGTTTGCATGTGTGTTTTTGCTTGCATGCAAGTTATTTTTGGCTTTCGTTCATTATTTTTCATGCTATATCATCATTAATTACTCTTTAAGCATGATTTGCAGGTTTTGTTGAAAAGTTAGTTGTTTTAAGTTCATCTTGTCGTTGTGAGTGTGAATTCACAAACAAGTGTCTGTGCTACAAGTGTTACCACTATATCGTAATCTATTATAGACATGTTGCCATGCAAAGTAGCCTCTAAAGAAATTTCAAAAGAAAGCACTAGTGAGCTTCTTGAAGTTGCAAAGTCTAATGTCCCCATATATGTGGACACTCAGTGTTCTATCGAGAAGACAACAAAGGTTACCTAGAGCAACATCTACAACATGTTCATGCAGGAAACATTCCCTGAGGACTTAGAAGATGTACATGCATATATAAACATAATGAAGTCCAGGATACATAAGATCGTGTGCAAATATCCATTCATGCCATATGTTGAAGCTATTGAATGGATAATTACAAATATGGATGACTCACACCTTGTGCTACGTAGTGAGAATGGCAGTCACCTCGCCACTTATTACGGTGAGGATATGCAGACATACTATAATATGCTCAAGCCCAATGCGTATGAAAATGATAGTTTCTATACAAAATGGGGCAACCTCGACACAATTGACATTATCAAACAACGATGTCGAGAACCTACCAAGTTCCGCCATCTCCCATATGCAGTTTATCCAACGAAGATCTTAAGAGAAGTGTATCAATATTTGATTCCTATGTATTACCGAATGTTTGGGCTTAAGAATGTTGAGGTTTTCCAAGAGAATTTGGCATATATGCTTAATTTAGTGGTGAACCTAGGAAGATATTTTAATTGGGTGGATATGTTATCACATGAGTTGCAGGGAGAGGTGGGTCATGTCAAAGCATCTTTGCAATCAAATCAAGCTTCATAATTTTACATGTCTACATATCTCTTTGATGGTATATGTGCATGATATGTGTTCCCAAAATTGTATTGGAATTGGAATCCTAAAGATAAGTTTCCATTGTATGTCCACTACAAGGTGCTATCAGAAGGAAGATTCAAAGGTGCATACGACAAATTGGCCGAACACTTCTTTGCAACCATCTCTCGCTTGATATTTGAGATATTTCAGACTTGCTTTCAGCTCTAGAGGGAACATACACCAGATGCTTCAAATGTCAAACAACCCACCATCTTATGTCGCAATAAGTGACAAACAAGGTGGTAATGCAGGAGATGGAAAATCATTTGGACAAGGGACTGTCAGGAACCCTTCACAAGAGGAAGAAAGCCCCTTGGACTAACTTTCCATTAAGAATCATCTTATATGAATTAAAGAGTCAAAAGTCATTTACAGTTGAAACATGAGAGCTGAGCCAACTAAACTTGGTCACAAAATATTTTCTTGCATATGATCCCAGATGAATTGTCAGGCAACATTGTGAAATGATCAGGCATAATACAAGGTATTCATTAATATGTCGACCAGAGGATGAAAATCTAAAGAACGGGTACAATGCCAAAACGAAGACACATCCATCCATGGATACCAGTTCACCTCCCAATTCACTAACTCAAGACTTGTAGGAGCGGGAACAAGAACATGAGGAGGAAGGAACAAAACCTCAAGTAAAGAAGTTAAGTCCCAGGAAAAGGATCAGGTACTCATCAGGCGAGAGAAGTAGGAAATGGAAGGTTGATCCTTTAAATATATGAGCTACACAGACATAGCTAGAGAGGAGAGGAGAAGAAAACGAGGAGGAGGAGAGCAAGAAGAAGGATGAGTTTCTTGAAAAGAAACTGGTAGAACAAGAAGAGAAGAGGCAGGAAGAGGAAGAACAACATAGGCAGTCTCAGGAGGAGGAAGCAGCACGGAGGCTGGAAGAAGAAAAATTGACTCAGGAGCTAAAGGATGAGCAGGCATAGGAAGAAGACACCGTCCATCCCATGGATGATGAACCCAGTAATCCTGGTCAACATCCGCTGACAAGGGGACATCTTCCATTTGGAAAAATGGGGATTACACCTCCTCCAACATACCGAGTCATGAATATATGTAGCATAATGTTTGATCAGTTGAAGAATATGACGGTGCAGCAAAGCCATAGGTACTTTCCCAATGATACTCAAAACCCAGTATCAGTAGTGACAGAAAAGCTAATTACCTCCAACACTAGAAGAAATCTAAGGGCAGTTTTGACATCGAATGTCGCATTTGTTACAACAACACAAGATAACTCTGAGTACTTACTAAATGACAATGTTAGGTTGAAAAGATAACTTGATACGGTGAAGCAACAGGTTGATCATCTTGCAGCAGAGAACCAACGACTATCATCACAGAACTTTAATACCACATAATGGCAGTTGACGATGTTGGATGATTTGGGACCATTGGAGGATACCATGGAACGACTATATGATGAGATGATACTCATACAATAGGTCATGGCCCCTCTCATTGGCATTCAGAAAAAACTCCTGAAGATAGCAACCAAAGTAGTTGATCTGATGCAGGAGTGGACTGCCAAATATCCAAATGCTCCAGAGCACTTAGAAAAGAAGGAGAAGGCTGCCACATAAATTGATAGAGTGCAGATGAGACTCCACCTGCAAAACTAATCACTTCTTGGAGCACGGTCAGTTAACACTATGGTTGCTTATAACCAACTGCGTAAGGGGTTTGAGCCTCTTACACAAAAGCAATGGTTGCCCGCCATCAAAACTCTTGAAGCAATCAGAGGCAGGGAAGCCATATTTAAGGAGATCAGGGATTACATGGCAAAAATCAAGTAGGTGATCGAACAAGAAGACTTGTAGGTGACCAAAGATGTTATTCAACAATATGCATTTGCACTAGTCGAAGCACACATGAAGATTTCATGGTTGTGGAATAATTTCGAGTCAAGCTCCAAGAACATATTGTCAGAGGCATTGGAGGTGAAAGTGCGTTACAAAGGAGACTTTCCATATTGGATTGAAGCCATCGCAAAGGAGTACAGAGATTGGCACTCTTACATCATAGACGAACTCCATGAAGAAGCACGTGACCTATCCATTCTTTTAGGAGTTTTGTCTTATTAGGCCGCCATCTCATGTGTAAATTGTTTTATGTAATAAATGTTATGTAATTAAGCCCAAGGGACATATGTGGAATATGAAAAGCCACGTATTGGAATGTGATGAGTCATTTTAGAATATGAATAGTTATAGAATTAAAAGAGTCATGAGAAGCTCAATAGTCATTGTATTTGCTATAAGTAACTCCTTATAACTCAAGCTAGAGGCTTTTGGAGGCTTAGCCTTGGATTCTCTTGTACCACATACGAGTTAGATTGTTCTTTGCAGAAGCAAGTTGTGGTTTCGTGTTCCACTATTGGATACAACATTTCATCCACATAACAGTGTACTTGGAATCTTATGCTTATAATCAGAAACTCATTGAGCCGACATTCCTTCATACATGTATCGTGTATATAGTTGGACTATTATGGTTATGTGTATGATATATGTTGTTTTATTCACATACTAAGTTAATGAACTATTTTGTTGCTTAGCCATGTTCACTGTCAACTGGATGCTACATGTCTCAACGATTTTTGTTTACTATGTGGGCTAATTTGCAAGCACTCAACAGGTTTTTCTCATCTCTCTTGGTCCCCCTTTAGGATAGTACTATTAATTTTCTAACTGGTGGCTCGTTTCTCTCACCAACCGCATAAGTCTTCCTAGTATACCTTACATTAGGTGTATAGTGTCAAGCTCACATCCTTGACGACCCAGAGAGGCATTGCATTCCCTTTTGTCTGATTGCAGCCAAGGCATTCCAATGGTGGTCAGACCATATAACTTGATGGGACCCCTACAAAAAACAATGTGAGGTCTAGTTGGGACTTCCCATCGAGGAGATCCCCTTGAAATGTTACCAGAATCCAACAACATCAATATCCCATCTTTTGAAATGCTATCTTAATCCAGATCTAGATTTTAAAAAGAATCCCATAATATTTGCACCTATCAAATATTTGCTTCAAGTATTACAAGTGATTGGAGTGCTTATTTGAAGAAACCATTTTGTCATCCATATATACAACTACACTTTGAATAATAAATATTGTAAATGCAATATCCATTACATGTTTACAAGTGGCACCAACACTAATTAACCCAAATGGCATTCTTTTATATACACAAGTTCTCCAATTGGCTTTGAAAGTGGTCTTCAAAATATTTTGATCAAAGTAAAGGACTCAATTATATCTCAAAAATTTGTCTACGAGTGAGACCATTTAACAACTCATACGTGCTGCAAAATCTAATACACAAAAGGCATGTGGTAATTAGCTTTTTTCAATGCTTAATTACGGTTTTGAAACTAATGGGTAATTTGATCTTGCTACTCTTCTTTATGATGGGAATTAGAATTGCAATCCGTGATTAATGGTGCACTAGAAAAACAATATTTGCATCAAGCAACTTCTTCAACTCCTTTAACATGAGCAGTATAAATAATGGATGAGTCTTTTGTTGGCAAGGTTTAGTGTCATACTTCGAAGTTACACATTTTGAATAATGATAAATGTTAAAGTCACGAAAGGTCCAAGCAAAAACGTATATATATTGTTTGAAAGAAATTTATATAAGCTTGTCTTTAAAAATTAGTGCAATGAGAGCCTCAATTAATACTCTTAGGATTTTTTTTTATTCCAATATTAATCACTTCATAATGCATCTATGAGTTGTCCATTTTGACACTTGTAGCTCTCTTCAATCAATCTTCTTCTTCTTCTTTAAGAAATGAAACATGCAAATATATCTATTTTAAAAAGTTGTAGCAAATGCTTATACCAAATTATAAAGTTTTCTTTAGTGAATTTGACCATTGAGTCAATAAGCTCGTTGATTTTACAATAGATAGCATGAGCTTTCTAAAGACTAGAAAGCTAGATTCCACATTCTCCTACATGTTGATACCTTCACAAAATTTCCTGGTATACTTATGATTTCACAAAACATTTCTAAAAATGAAAGACTACACTAGAAACATGAAACCATTATCCTCATCCCGTATGACTTTTGATGAGAGGGAGTGTTGTTGCTCTATATCCATTAGGCCATTGAGACTGTGTACCGTGTCTTTTTCTTTCAACTCCTCTTGGGCATAGATTTTTGGTTCCTTGTTGGATGCCACTCAGAAGGAGCCCTTGTGAAAATTCAAATCTAAGTTGTCGAGCATGTTACATTTGGCTTGTCAAATGACCATTCTCTTCTTTTAATACGCTAATAATTTCATTATGTTTGCATGTAGGGTTACATAGTAGTGATCATTCTTTTGTACCCTGGAGTTAATAGAGAACAATAAAACCTTGTTTAAATCAATTTGCTCCTCATGGTGCTTCATAATTCTCATGAAACATATAATTTCTATATTGTCCTTTGTTATGTCACAGTAAGTGACATATAACATCCATAATGAAGAATTAATTCACTCGTACCACAATTTCTTTTGGTTTTTCGCAAAGTCGACCTTGATTTTATATAATAAAAAAATTAGGTTGTCGTCATTACGTTGTCGCATCCTCGCTCCAAAAGTCAAGGGATGATGACAACACAATCAATTATCTCTTAAACAGGTCTGTGTACTTTTAACAGGGTTTGGTGAGACATTGCAAGTTGGTGATGTGTTTGTGATCCCCAAAGTAACCCTACACTACACTCAAAACGTGGGGGGAAATAATGCATTTATGTTGCTCGCATTGAACAGTCAAAATCCAAGTTTTTTATTTGTCTCCTCTACCTCTTTTGCTTCCAGCCTGGGCATTCCTTAAGATGTCCTGGCCAAGTCTTTCTCCATTACTTTACATAAGGTGGAGAAAATAAGAAAGAGCCCGGGAAGTAGCTAAAACAATCTTATATAATAATTACACTGCCCCTATGTTTCTTCGTCTAGAATAATAATAAGATGTTTGAATCATGCATATCAAGTTTGTAATGTTTTATAAACTTTAGTGGAATGTGTCATTTTCAACTATTTTGATGACTATCAATGGAAACTTGTTGTTGCATAAATATTTCGTAGGAAAGCACTGATTTTGCATGTCTACAATGATACTTAATGTGATTATTTCCAAATCTTTTTCAATTTTCAACAATTGTCTTGAATTCCTTTGTGAATATATTTGTTAGTTGAAGTGGATTCTATTAAGGATTTATAGAACTTAATTTCATTTTCATTATATGTTATAAGTTCTCTTATTTTCATGTTGCGTCATAAGAACATTTTACCATTTATGTCTGTCAAGTTGTGATCATAATAGAAGGTCATCCGTGGAGTGTCATACACCGTAGAGACCATTTTAAATCTTCAAATCTTAACAACTTTGGCCACCGATAATGAATTTGGGATCGAAAGATAGAATGTAAAAATGCAATTAAAATAAAGTGCGTTGAATTCACATCGATTTAAATCTCTAAATTTGACCAAAGCATAGCCACCGAAAATAAATTTGCATCTGAAGGAAGAATGTAAAAGATGAATTTAAAATAAGTATTCATTTGTAGGAGCAGATTTGACATTTGTTAGAGCTCTATGACATTTAAGTCGAGTGTGAACATCACTTATCAAAATTGCTAAGTCAACGTGCACAATTATATATATTATCTTTAGCGTGAGTAGGGTAATGTCTAATGAACATAATTGTTGAAAATATATGTTTATTGTACATATTTCTACAGTTGCATGTATGCATGATTACATAGTAATGAGCCTTTTTTAACTCATGTATTAATGATAAATCATTAATTTATTGTATTACAAATTTTATTTTTTCTTATATAATTTTATATATACAACATGGTTCGAATCTAGCTCTTTAAGCTTGCTTGAAGTGGGTATTTAGAATTAAATTATAGATATTTATTACTCATCTATAAAGTAGATAAGATACTTTAGATTTTTCTAAAAAATGAATTTACTCTTATTAAATAAACATGGATAATATTGAGACAATTTAGCATGGTAAAAAGCTATGGGCAACATTACCCCCCTCATGGTGGAATTAACCACCTTGGTGGAAACACAAATTATGAACATGCAATGGTTTAACTATGATAACAATCATATGCATTCTTCTCTTTCAAATTTGATAAGTACAATGAATGAAACATGGAAATTGTATTTAACAACAATGTCATAAAGTTTATTATATTTTTTTAGTTAATTAATCCATTTTCATTTTGTTATTTTTATTTATTAATAATTGAAAATTAATTAGTTATCTAATTCTAATAATTTCATTTATTTTAAATTACATAAAACTTTTTTTTGTTATTGTGTTTAAACATTAATTAATTTATTAGTTAAAATATATCTTACTTAATTTTAGAATATTTATTATTTTTATATTTGCTATTTTTGATATTTTGTAAAAAAAGTTAATTAATTTGATTAGTTGATGGACAAAGACATTGCGATCTAAGAGCATTTAAGTCCTCAAAATGATTAGTGGTGGCATTTATTAAATTTTTAAATATATAAATTTTTAGTGAAGTCTTTTTTTTTTCAAAATATTTCATGTTCACACATATCATTTCAACCAAATAAGCTAAATGCACACAATTCATGTGTGCAAATAAACAGTGACATGTAACCATGTGACTCTTGTTGCAATAAGAAACCCTTAACACTCAACCAAAACCATTTTTTGGGAAAAGCTATCACCAAAAGAGATGGTGAACAAATATTTTAGAAGAATATATACTATTTTAGAAGTAAAGAGGTTTGTTAATCACAAGATGGTTGAGAGACAAAACATGAGATTGGAAGTTAAAATAGTAGATTTTCCTGTAGATTCACAAGCTCATGCAATTTACTAAAGCACACGACAAGAATCTACTTCTACTTTCAACCGGCGGAAGCCAATAGATCGATGAAAACAATATGAACAAGAAGAAGACAAATCAATGGCACATAACACAATAAGTTCTTTTGGGGAAAGCCACTGCTCAAAACCTCGCCTACCTGTATTGCATTAATTAGAAATATGAGTGAAGATACAAAGCTTGTTCTCATGAGAAAATTCCGCACAAGTATACTCAACTCTCTGCCTCACAAGCCCGCTCTTAGCCAATTTCCATAGCTTGCCAAGCCCCTATTTCCTCGCTCAATTCCTAGGATGAATAACCTGTATTTAAATGGAATTCATGCTTCCAAAACTGCACAATCTTAATTAGGTCCTCTTCCTTATTGCATGCATGATAATTACAACTCAGTAAATCATACAACTGATAGTACATTGTCCCTGCACTCTAGTCTCAACCAGGTCTTTCTCAAAACTAACATGCACGAGTTTCTAATGAGAGAATCTTCAGTTATCTAGAGTAACACTTGTGGATGCACCATCACACTAACTGACTACTAATCCTCTACTAGTTCAATAAACAATTAGAACTAGTTTAACTAACTATAACTCAGTAAACTAAGCTATCTAATTACAACTCAATCTAAACTCATATTGGACCCCTAAAATTTAGGGAGAACATATACATGACTTCCAAAAGACTACCAACTCGAAATTCCTAAGCTAGTTAAGTTAATTAAACTTATTTAACTATTTACAAGTTGCTATGAGAATAGAATTCGATTTTAATTCTCAGTTTAAATTCAAGGACAAATTTAAACTGGAATTTCTTGTTGCCATTTGTCAACACTCCCTCTCACAAGAAAGGGATTATCTACTACCCTGATCTTGTCTCTGTGAAACACGAATTTACATATTGGCAATGCCTTTGTCAAAATGTCAGCATATTGCTCTTCCGTGGGAATGTACTCTAACAACATGCTCTGCCTCAATACACAATCTTTGAGATGATGATATCAGATATCAATGTGCTTGGACCTATCATGAAAAAATGGATTTTCAGAGAGTTTAATACAACTCTGATTATCGTATTAAATCATTGTTGGATCCATCTGCTGACCAAATAGACCAACCAAGATCTTCCTCATCTAGATGGCCTCGCATGCTGCATGACTTGCCGCCATGTACTTTGCCTCTGCTGAACTGAGTGCAACCGATCTCTGTTTCCTGTTGTATGAAGAAACTGTCGCTGACCCAATACTGAAAATCCCTCCTGATGTGCTTTTCTGGTTGGATGGACTCCCCTCGCCCAATCTGCATTCGTGAAGCCTTGAAGCTTCACTCTTTCCGTCGGTCTGTACCATAATCCATAATGAGTAGTGCCCCTGAGGTATCTTAATACATGCTTTGCCACCTTCTAATACAACATGGTAGGCCTAACCATTGCTTGACTCAGCTAGTTAACTGCATAGCATAAATTTGTTTGTGTGTTCACCAAGTACATGAGTGAACCCACAAGCTGTCTGTAAACAGTAGCTTCCACTACCTCTCCCGAAGTAGCATCCTCCTTCCTCCAGTTACCAGTGAGAGGAGTCTCTATAGGCTTGCAAATCTCCATGTGGAACCTTTTGAGTATCTTGTTGGCATACTTTCCTTGAGACACAAGCAATTCCCCATCACCCTGCCATACTTCTGTGCCCAGAAATTAATGAATGAGCCCCAAGTACTTCATCTCAAACTCTCATACAAGGTCCTCCTTGCAAGATTTGATCAACTGATTGTCACTTGTCAGTATGATATCATCAACATAAAGTACAATGATCAATAATTTACCTTCCACCATTATGTGGTACAAGTTCACATCTGCTTCACTCTTCGTGAAGCCCAACCTCGTGAAGTAGTTATCTATCGTAGTGTACCAAGCACAAATGCTTGCTTCAACCCATACAACACTCTCTTGAGCCAGCACACATGTGACTCACGTTTGAAGGTTTAAAAACCTGCAGGCTGCTCTATGTACACCTTTTCATAAATCATGCCATTTAAGAAGGTTGTCTTCACATCCATCTACTGTATCTAATGTATCTTCCAGCCCATCTGCGGTGATAGTGCCAATATAGATATGATCAATGAGTACCATGCAATATGAGAAAAGGTCTCATCATAGTCAATCCCATCTACCTATGAAAAGCCACGAGGCATAAATCTAGCCTTATGTTTCTCCACACTACCATCTGTCGCTTGCTTTACCTTGTAAAGCCAACGAGAGCTCACCACAAACTTATCTTCCAGTCTCGGGACCACATCCCAAACACTGTTATGAACTATGGAGTCATACTCCTCCACCACGACATCAACCCAAATCGGCTGCTGCACTACTTCCTCAAACAAAGATGGCTCTATCACAACACATTCGCTCATAAGAGCCATGTATCCAGGGTGCCTGTCAGGTGACCTCCTCTGTCTGTGTTGTGATGTGGGTGTTCCCACGGTCTCTCTAGCATTTGATAACAATATATCTGCCGCTCTGGTGCGCTTTCTCCCATCTCTGGAAGACTCTGCCTGAGTGGATGTCTCCACTCCTGGATCCCCTGCATGTGGCTGCTCCACATCAATCTGAGACTCCTCAACCTTAGGAGTTAAAAGCTCCTCAACCGCATGTAGCTCAATCTCCCTCTCAAGGGAAACTCGCATAGCCTTCTCCTCATCGAATCTGACATCCCTGTGAACCACTGTCGTCCTGTTGGTCGGCAAGTACACCCGATAGTTGTGAGGTGTATTAGTGTACCCCAAAAATATCCCCAACTCTACTACTAGCTCAAGATTTTTCCGTGCATCTTTGGTCACATGGAAATATACCAATGACCCAAAAATCCTGAAGTGACCAAAATCCACAGCTCAAAACCCCGACTATCTGTATTGCACTAACTAGAAATATGAGTGAAGATACAAAGCTTTTTCTCACAAGAACAATTCCCCACAAGTATACTCAACTCTCTGCCTCACAAGCCCGCTCTTAGCCAACACTTAGCCAATTTCCACTACCTTCCAAGGCCCTATTTCCTTGTGCAATTCCTAGGATGAATAGCTCGTATTTAAAGGGAATTCATGCTTCCAAAACTGCACAATCCTAATTAGGTCATCTTCTTGATTACATGCATGATAATTACAACTCAGTAAATCATACAATTGATAGTACATTGTCCCTACACTCTAGTCTCAACTGGGTCTTTCTCAGAACTGACATGCATGAGTTTCCGATGAGAGAACCTTTAGTTATCTAGAGTAGCACCTATGGATGCACCAGTGCACTAACTGACTGCTAATCCTCTACTAGTTCAACAAACAGTTAGAACTAGTTTAATTGACTATAACTCACTAAACTGAGCTATCTAATTACAACTCAATCTAAGCTCATAATGGACCCCTAAAATTTAGGGAGAAAATATATACATGACTTCAAAAAGACTTCCAACTCGAAATTCCTGAGCTAATTAAACTTAATTAACTATTTTCAAGTTGCCATGAGAATAGAGTTTGATTTTAATTCTCAGTTTAAATTCAAGGACAAATTTAAACTGGAATTTCTTGTCGCCATTTATCAACAAAAACAAGAGACCCAATGAATTAGAGAACAAAAGCATCATTGAAAACTTGTTATGTAATCTTGCTAAAAGCCTAGGAATCTAGATTATTTATTGAGTGTGTTTAATGACAAATAGAATTGTGAAAGGTGAAGAAAGATAAATAGATGAACTAAATAAAAAGAAATCGCGAAACCTACAAGCTAATGTCTAGAATAATAGAATATCATACCTAAGAACTTGGCCTTGATACACCTTCTTTCGTAATGATCTCAACAAATGTTCTCTTGGACTTCACCAAAAATCTAACTTCACTCAAATTTGTTGTCGTATAGGTTTGCCATCAACTAGAGAGGGGTACAATTGCTCCCACTTTGCATCATGTCAAAGAGAAAAATCCCGCAGTTCTAGTTTGTTACCACACTAGAGCATTCATTATAAGGCATTGAGAAAAATCCCATAGAGCTAGTGTGTTGCCACACTAGAGTATTCAATACAAGACATTAAAAGGGGTTTATGCATGCAATATGAAATGACCTCTCATTGCTAGGTCACTACCATGAAGTGTTTGAATTTTAGTCATGTGATTAATAAATGATGAAATAATTGGATTAAACCAACAATAATGGGATAATACAGTCGGTTCCCTCCTCATTTTGTAAATATTGGCCTAAGGATAAGGAGGATGCTCTTTTAGCCTAACAATCCGTTTTTTAATTGAGATATCTCATTGTGTGGAATAAGAAAGCTTTACCCAAGATTTTGGCTTCTTCTTTTGCTCTATCTAGAACCAAGGATAACTTAGAATTCACTTGGATGAGGTCATCATTGATAGCTTTAATAACTATCAAAGAGTGATCAAACATGATCATGACCTACATCTTGTTTCCATAGCTATTTAAATACCCCCCCATAAGTGCATAAGCTTTAGTTAGATTTTTTGTTGTTATACCAAGACCCCTAACAAAGTTAGCCATTTTTTCTTTTAGGACCATAAAGGATCTCCCCACACCTATTGTGCATGGTTGTCTTGAATAGATCTTACAAAAAATTAAATTCTTAGTTGTCACTATGTTATTAGGAACCTTGTTTGTCTTTGGCTTAATCACCCCATCTTTACACACAATTATCTTTTTCTTACGTCGCTTTTATCTACTGCCTTAAAAAAATCAGTGCTTCAAATATATAGACATAAACACTAATACAATAGGTCAATTGGAAAGAACAAATAGTGAAAATCGGAGGCAATTGGAACTAAACATGGTCATAATTTTCAACAACTAATGTTTGCATCAACAAAATTATACACTAAAAAAGAGTGTTTTTGTCTTGCCTCAACATTATATCCTTATTCATTATTATGATGTATATGAAAAATAAAGAAATGTTCAGTATTATCCCTTGCCATTGAATGTAATAATATGCAATGTTTGGCCTTGCATTTGTATTCATCCAACATTTATTTACAAATTAGTTCAAAGTTTGTAAACTTTGCAATTTCACAAACCTTGTGAATCTTTGCAATACACATGCCTTTTATGAGTGCTTGATAATGTGCATCATTGTTTATGGCGTCATTCTTATTCAAGGGCCTAATTGTTCTTCAAACCTCTTCATCTCCATGACCATACAAGATGAATGAAATTTTAGATTTTCTAGGTTTCTAATAAAAATTGTCTCTATGTGCAAACACCATAATTTCAATATTTTGAACCTATGGAGAATTGAAAAAAACTAGTTATTGTTCTATAGTATTCATTGTCTACATCTCCTATATGAAAATCATCAACTATTCTCCATTACTCATCCTAATCTCAAAGCATGTATAAGTTATCGTTAAACACCCAAATGAAATTAATTAAATCTATGAAAATATTTACAATTCTTTTTCTCTTGTATGAATCCAAGTAGGGCTCGTATACTAGATGGTATATTTAACTGTTCTCTAAATAGATTTAGAATGAAAAAAAGAAAAGGACATTGAAACCTTTAATTTTTAAATCCCTCACCTTGGTAGAAATGGTGACATCCTCTCATGATGTATTTTACATGACCTTTTTTACTCTTCTTCCCTCTTTTGAATGGCGTGATACCAATCCCTTGCAAAATGTTTTGCGTTTTTGCCTATTCACTAATTTATTCAAGTGAAATGTAAAGTATTTCTTAGAAAAATACTCTCATTTTTAAAGCCTTTGTTTTCTTAATTCATAAAGGGCTTTTCAACCATGTTTTCTAGGTGCTTGCAACCATAATTTTAACCCCCTGTTGCGATTAGTATGATAACCTGCAAAAACTAATAAAAAAACTTTCTTAAAAACATTTCATATGTTTAAAGGGATGAAAAGATGATAAAATTTTGACTTAAACAAGTGAAAAAATCATACTTGTTGACAATAAAGTCAAATGAATGGGTGTATGTTATAATGGAATATGGAAGTACATTGGATGTGATGTCTTCTTGGGAGAAGACTCAATAACCAAAATCATAAAATGTGGAAGGGTCGGATTACTACTCACATGCGAAAGGGTTAAAACCTCCCTTGAAGTCTAATCTATTATAGGATAAGCCATGAACCTACTTTCTACAAGTAAGATGAGTGATGCAAATGTGTAGATAATGTTTGAAAAGGAAAAGTGCAAGATGGTTTAAGGAGCAATGGTGTCGAAAGAGCAAGATGGTTTGAGGAGAAATGATGTTGGCAAGGGTGATTCAGATTAGAACATTGTACAAGTTATTAAGAAGCATTGTCACTAATGAGTGTAATATTTTTGTTGCTTTTTTTTTTAGCAGAGAAGTAAGCAAGAATATTGTTGTCCCTTATAAATAAGATAATGTTTTGGAATAAAATACATATTAGAGAAAAGGATTTTTGAGTTTTGGATGATAAAGGTATATTTAAGGAAATATTGATTATTACTTCAATTTTGAATTATATGAACATCATGTATATGGTAACATGATTTGGTGAAATTTTCCCGGATCCGGGTGGCAGATACGTTCGCACGGCTCTCCATGCAAACAATTAATACCCAGTACTGCCAGCTGCAGGGCAGCGTGGCCTCCCGGGATGTTAACTGATACGAGAGCAGGTTGGCAATTAAGGTAAGATCGGGAAGGGGATCGGCATTTATGCACTGCATCGTCCGATGCAACATTCTTTCGATTATAACCATGGCGATCCACGGCTTTCTCACCCTGTTCTGTGCTCTGAGGTGCAGCAATCCTGTAAGGTTGACGGAAGTAGAGGATGATGGCGTAATTTTGGGGCATCGCCGCAAGCTCACAGACATTTCTCTCAAGGGTAACCCTTTCCCTGTTCTGAATTTCTGCACTTTGTTTATGTTGGTTATCTTCGCGGTTGTCCCGGTCGTTAGCTCGGAGCTGTTGGTCGACACCTTGGTCCTGTTAGTCGATAGCCTGGTTAAGCATACCTCTGGCCTCAATTGTCTTGGTTCTGGTAGTCATACTGCATATAATCCTTCAAAAAACTACCTCTGTTCTAGCATAATGGTTTGCTCTGGTAAAAGGCAACGTTCTGGGGGACGCCGCGACACCCGTTTGCATCCTCCCGCGGGTTTTGCCCTGGAAATTGCGGCAGAACCACTCAGTCCCTCACCCGCTCAAGAAGCAGGGCTGTCTGCTAGCTCTGGTAGGAAACCCAGGCCCAATAGTGCTTTTCAAACAACGCACTTTAAGTTCCAGAGTAACCTACACAGACCCCTGGTAGCTGCTCACATCACCCTCATTCTCTCGGAGGAGGAAAACCTTGTCACCCCCTTGACTTGCATCGCCCCTGAGCCCTCTCCTGGCAGTGACAATTCCTCGGACATTGACAGCAAGGATAATTGGGTCAAAGAAAAGGATGAACAGGAGGCTCTTCTCAGAAATCTCCCTCCTCTGGACGACACAGTGCCTGTGGCTGAGGATAAAATTCATGGTGACGCAGAACAGTCCATCACCATTCCTGACAGTGACCTGAGTGGCAATGAAGGTCTTAAGGATGGCGACACTGCCCGGGACGAGAAGAACAATAATGCCCCGGCACAAGAGAAGTAGCAACTCCTGGGACAGTCTCTCTTGTTTTGGTTCAGATCTCAGAATTATGGTTGACTTTTTTATGTATTTGTCTTATTGGTCTGTAGCTCCCAGATGGGATTTTGATAACTCTGCGTTAGCTGAGCCGCATGGTTTTTTGTGTTTTTGGACAAACTCTCATTCTCTTCTTGCCGATGTATGTTCCTCTCTATGTATGCTTTCTGGTATCATGGACTCTGTAATTACTTGCCCCAGCTTATGTCTGTAATGGGGCAGCTTTGTTTTGTCGAGTGCAGTCATGTCTCGCGTATATGTAAAAATATTTTGTGTTTCAGTTAATAGGAGTTAGTATTTGCAGAGAAAAAAAAAACATGATTTGGTGAAATTTCCCACTAATGCTAAAAGGGTTGAATATATTTTGTAGTTGATACACCGTGATATGTTTAGATCCACGACTATTCCATCATTGAGTAAATCATTGTAATATATCTCATTCATATATGATTTCTAATGGAATGCATGGACATATTTACTTTGACATAAATATAAAGTTCTTAATAAATTCAAAAAGTGTGAGGTTCTTATAGAGAACTAGATAGAAAATAAGATAAAGTTATTGAGGATAGATCATAATGGTGGATATCTAATGGAAACGAATTTGAGGAGTTTCATAAGTAGTCTGGAAAAACAAGGAAAAGCATGACACCATACACTTGAGAACAAAAGGAAGCCAAGAAAAGCATGACACCATACACTCGAGAACAAAAGGTAGTTGCAGAAAGAATGAATGTGACATTGAAAGAAAAGGAAATGAGAAAGTTTAGTGGTCCAAGATTAGCACATAAATTATGGGTAGAGTAAGTTGATATAGCATGCTACTTTGTAAATCATTAACTACTTCAACGTTGGTACATAAAGTCTATGTGAGGCATGGACTTATAAGAAACCATTTCTTGAACATCTTAAAGTTCTTGGTTGTGATGCTTATGTGCATATTGCAGAGGAGAAAGCAAGTGATCTACACTATATATATATATATATATATATATATAATATTAATATATATATATTATATATTATATATATATATATATATATATTGTTATAAATATGGTTAAAAGGCTACAAGCATTGTAACCCAAAAACAAAAAAAGTTGGACATGTAACCATTAGATGGATTAAAATTGATCCCAAGAAAAAAGAAAAACCAAGAGAGGAAGAGAAACCAAGAAATGAATAACTAAAGTATGTAGTTTGAGTTGGAAGATAAATAATTTAATTTAATTGAAGATGATGAACTACACACTAAGGACCCACATACCCAATCTTGAAGTGATCAATTTAAGAAAGAAGGCAAATGAAAAATTTATAGTTTACGTTATTCTCATTTTGACAGTGATAATGATACTGTAACTATTAGGGAGGTAGTTGATGCAAACCAAGGTATATTTTAGAAGAAAAAAAGGGTTGAAGAAATGGAGGTCTTAGAAAAAATGTGACATCGGGTTTGGTCAAGTTGTATGTTAGAAGAAAACCTATTGGTGGCAAATCGATATTCTAGAAGAAGTTCAATGTAAAATGTAGAGTGGATAACTACAAATATCGCTTAATAAGCAAAGCGACATTTTCTAGTGGATGGAAATGGTTTTGTGGGGCCTTTTCCTCTCGTTGTTATGCCAACTTTTATCATATTTTGTCAATCATTGCTAGTTTTGACATTGAAGTAAAGTAGCTGGATGTGACGACAACATTTCTACATGAGGATCTTGAAGAATAAATCAATATGTTGTAGCGATAAGGTTCTATTGTGAAATAAAAGGAGGATATTGTGTGTAGGATGAAGAATTTCCGTAATGACGAGAAGCAATTGCCAAGGTCGTGGTACCATAAGTTAAATATTTGTGTTTTATAATTTAGTTTTTTGTGAAACAAAGTTGATCATTGTGTGCACACCAAACATGGTGGTGATAATTTTTTATTTTGGCATTGTATGTTGATTATATGTTATTTGTTAAAAATAATAGGAACTTCATTGAGGATGTTAAGCTAATTGCAGTTTGAATATGATATGGAGAATCTTGTTGTTGTGAATTATATTTTTGGAATGAAAAGTGAGAGGGTTTGTTTATACTTTGGCCGAATCAAAGGAAACGTGTTTAGATGATATTACATAGGCTTAATATGTATAGGAATGTAAACCAATTAAAGCTTCCATCCGTACGAGCACCAAATTATTTACAAATTAATGTTCATAGACACATGAAAAGGAAGATAACATGTCTCGTGTTCCTTATACAAATGTCATTGGAAGTTTGATCCATGACATGGTTTGCATTGGATCAAACATCAACCATGTAGTGAAAGTTTTGAAAAATATGTCTAAAATCAAGAAAGGAACATTAGACTATTGCAAAGAGGGATTTCCCATATTTGCATAAGATGTTAAATTATGTAATCTATTGAAAAGTGAAGGCCTAGATCAAGCATAATATTGGATGTGCGAGGTTTTGTTGATGCAGATTGAGTCAAAGATCTTGATCATTGAAGATCCAAAAGTGGTTATGTGTTTAACTTGTTTGGGATGTAGTTTGCGAGATGAGTGAGAGGCAGGAAGTAAATGAACTCTCAATTATAGAAGTTGAATACATAGCAACCACTCATGCAAGTAAGGCAACAACATGCTAACATAGATAATGTTTAGATGTTGAGTTCTTACAAGAGTTTTAAGGATAGTTTACAAAAATCAAAGTGAATTTTTTTTGGCAAAGAACCTTGCTTACCTTTCTAAGGTAAAGCATATTGCAATAAGATATTTTATTAGAGACAAGGTTGAAGATATGAAGGAGTTGTGGGAGAAAGTGAATACATTGAAGAATGCTACATATTCATTAACAAAGTCCTTGAGCATTGAGAAGTTTTCTTTGTGGAGAAATGATGGGTTCAACTTCCCTAAGTAGTTAATTTTGTTGGTGTGCAAGTCATATTGCAAAATATTCAACAAGTGGATGATTGTTTGGTGTAGTATTATTTACAAGTATAAATTGTGCACCACAACATGTTTGTTGTGAACCTTGTTTTGTAGAGGTGGCTCTTGTTAGGTTAATATTGACCTAGTCATAGATTAGTTTACATAATGAGTTAGTCATTGATGGGTTTAACAATGGTGGTTTACGAGCCCATGGTTTTGGTAACCCATGGCATTTGATGCGATGAAGCTTATGTAAAGTTTAGAAGAATTCCATTGTAATATGCCTCATTGGGATGGTGTTGGACTCATTTGGTTGGTTTGGCTAAAGATATAGATATCTATTAGGTGCTAGTTTTTTTTTTATTAAGGATTTATAGGGTAAATCTGTGGTATCCATTTATGTGCATGCTTCTCTTTATTTACTATTTCTCTTCATATTTAACAACTCTTTATTTTGTGGAGGATGTGACAGGTGTATTTTGAATTTTTTGGTGGTTTTAATACATGTTTGTGTATCGTTATAATCTAATACCACTTGCTGGATCAAGGTTGAATGATTATGTGGAATACATTTATATTTGATTTCTAAATTACTTTGTCAATACAATGAGAAAAAAGTGCAACTTTGTTTTGTTGGGTTCGTAGTTAAGGGTTTCTAGTCCAAGCTTTTGTGTGTATTATGTATATGTGCCATTACTTATTTATATTTAAAGATTTTATTAACATTTTCATTATTGGATAGGTTTATCAAACTATCCATGAGCATCACATGAATGAAAGACAATTCCACTCAGTCATAGGATTTTTTGAAGTCGATCATGATGAATAAGGCGTTAAGATAAGAAGATTAAGCCTAGTCCATTCCCTCCCCAACTTGTATGACATTATCTATAATATACAAACTACGGGTCAAAATTGTGTGCTTTGGGTAGATGATGTTAGCAAGATATGCATGATGCACAAAGTTAATGCCTTGGAAAAAAGTATATGATGTATCAAGTAGAATGATGAGATGCCAATTGATGATTCAACTTAGGTCCCTTGCATTGAGGATGAACCCAATAAAACCATGGTTAATCCCTACACCTATGGTGTCATTTTAAAGGGCTTCCTTATAGACATGTAATGGGTTTGGACCAACAAAATATTACACAACCTTGTTAAACTCAAAAGCAAAACCATCGAGACTATTCTAGGTTCCTAGTCATCAACTATTTCATGGAGGGCTACTAAGACCTTGTCAAGAGATAGAGCCAGGGCACATACCCCATGTTTATCCTCATACACTAGACAAGGGATTAATTCCAACAAATTTGTTGTGGTTGTTTACCTTTTTCCAACAAAGCTTTGGGTTTGGAATACTAATATAAGAGCAACCATCTTCACTCATAATTAAGATCCCGAGAGCTTTATTAGCAAGGAGGAATACTTGGGTAGGGCCACCACAAAATCGACCTATGACATGAGATGATAGTCTCAAAGACAATGTTCCTAAATTTCGCACTAAAGGCAGGTTTTGATAGAATGACGTAGTGGATGATCGCAAAATCACCCTATCCCTTTCTTGGATGAACACAAATTCATCAAGGTCCGTCCAAAGGTTCACTTTACTGCAAAATTGATGCTAGAGTTTGGTGTTAAAGAACTATTTTGATTCATGGTACATGAAGTCACTCAAGAAGGCATAAACAAGTTCTATGGTTGGCTATAAATGTCATGGGATGTTGAGAATTTCAATCTAAACTACAAAAAAAACAAGAGACTCTAATAACTAAAAAGTCATGAGACTAGGTAGAGAAAACAACTAGGGTATTTTTGTAGACCCAAGGGCCATGGTGAGAGAATTTCCATCACATGGCCCAAGTCATTGAAATAGGATTGAAATAATCCCTTGGTCAAGTTATATATATGGGTGTAGTGCCAATTTTGTGGTTTCCACACCTCCATCATATATGGTTGGATGATTGCCTCAAGAGGCACTGTATCAACATACTATTCCAAAATGGAGCCCAATTAAAATTGATTATATATACTCAAATTCAAAAAAATTAATATTAGAAGAGTGGTCATTACCATGTGATAAACCTTTAGAATAAATTACAAGGAGACTTGGGTGACATGATTACTCTTGGGATTAATCACTGCTCCAATTGAAATAGTGGTGAGTTTACATTGCGATGAACTCGTAGTACCCTCATTGGACTTATGATTAAATGACTATGACCTAATAGACTATCCAAGTCACTTCAATGTGAAAAGGAAAGCGATAAATCTGTACAACTATAAAGGATTGTAATAATTCAAACCATTTAACCCTTGGTTTGTGTATGTTTGTCATAAGGGCATCATTGATAGATAAAAATGTATTACAAGAGAGGGGAAAAGGTCTTATTTATACAAAAGAGGGACCGATGTCTTAACTTGTTGCCCAAGTGACATTTACATGGTACTTGAGCTCTTATTTTGCCAATTAATCTCAAATACAATACTTATATATTCAAGGCCTTAGTTAACATACATGAACTTGTACATAATATCCAAGGGCCAAAGGCTTAAACCTTTTAGAGTATTGTGATCTTAGATACAAAATAATTTATAAACATTAACTCATTTGCATAGATAAAATGATCGCATTTAGATACAAAACATGCATACTTCCAACCATACAAAGCTTTGAGAGGGATTTAGAAGCACATAAAAATGTGCATTGAGCTGGAAAGTTTATTTGGTCATTCTTATAAGCTATTAATTGAAACCTATAAACATTTGTAGTACTAAAGTGTCTCAAAATGGACCTTATATGTGTTTTTTCTAGATGGAATACACATCATGGGGAAAACCCTTCGCGCACATCCCCGCATTTTGAGGATGGTACTCGGTGTAAACCAATCGTTTGAAATTTTGGCAAATGGGGATATCGAGTGAGGTTCAATAATGTCCATAGAGGCAACCAACCAACAAACTTAACCCCTTGACCTCCTACTTGTAACTCACAATACTCAAGGACTCAAGCTAATTCACTGGGCTAGAATATAGATGTGATATATTAAATAAGGTAGTTGATTAGTGATGAAGCATCACACTTCAACAATTAAACTCAAATACCACCCTTAGGTCACATTTTCATTGTGTACATTCGTATGGACTTATGGAGCTTAGAGGTGCAACTATTATTTTCAACAAGGAGGCTACAATGACTTTCAAAGTTTAGAGCTTTTCTTTCAGACTTGTTTTCACTATTTTTTTTGCTTAGTTATTTTTTGAAAGACTTTACTATGTACATGAAGAAGTTATAATATATGTAGCAAGGCAAAGGCATCTAAATATGCCTTCCTTTCAAGTTGATTAATTTTGACACTTTTATATAACATAGGATAAATAATAGACAAAATTACTCGATTTCTATGCATGACTCCAACATAAATCTAAACTTTTAATCACAATTTCACTTGAAACTATAATTTGCATATAACTCAACCACATTGTAAGATTTGTTGCAAATTTCAAATCTACTCATAACCTTATAAAACCCTAAAACTCATCTATTCATTTTAAACTTCCAAATCTATTAATGACCTTACAAAAATCAAGAACTCATTTAATGAAATAAAGCGGGAATACTTACTACTTCAAAATCTACTCATAATTTTGCAAAAACCAAAAACTCATATAATGAAATAAAACATAAATACATATTACTTCCAAATCTACTCATAACCTTAAAAAAAAACCAAAAACTCATCCAATAAATTAAAACAAGAATACTTACTACTTCCAAATTTACTCATAATCTAAAAATAACCAAAAACTCATATAAAGAAATAAAGCAAATAAAGCAAGAATAGTCATTTCCCAAATATTTTCATTAAAGCATGAAGAGTCATTTCGCACAAAATTCATAAACATTAGAAAGAATAACATATATTTCTTATTAAGCATCCTTATCCGTTGGTGGTGTTAAGTTGCATTTTTTTCAAGGTTAGGAGACCAACTAGCTCATAAGGTAATATGGTCCAAAAATAGGCTTGTCAAAGGCATAATACGCAGGAGACCAACTAGCTCATAATATTTCATTCCTAAACATATATTTCTCATAATCTTCAATAAAATATGCTCCACATTCTTGTCGGAATCTGAATGGACATGCAGACGCAAATTCCCGCCAGGGATTTTATTGTTTTTCACCTTTTTGTCTCCATTATTAGGCATGCATTTGGCATAGTTTTGTGGAGGTTTTTCTTATTTCTTTATATATATATTTTCCTCTTTCTAGTGAGACATTTCCCAAACGAATAATCACAGGGTA
Organism: Pinus taeda; assembly: GCA_000404065.3. Classification (NCBI taxonomy): domain Eukaryota; kingdom Viridiplantae; phylum Streptophyta; class Pinopsida; order Pinales; family Pinaceae; genus Pinus; species Pinus taeda. The sequence continues at coordinate 66,273 of APFE030933484.1, forward strand.
TGTATGTTGCAGAGCAATGCAAATCAGTACGCTTTCATATTTTCATTTCTACATTTTTATTCACTCGCATAGAATTTCAATTTTGTGGGTAGCAGCAGGTGGTCTTATTACATGATGGGGCGACCACCGGTAAGCGGAGCTCCTGTTTTTCGCTTCTTTCCTAAAGAGGTAAAATTCCCTCTTTGCAATGCTGTTTACAGCGATTTTGTTTGTTTCCTAGTAAATGAAATTCAGTCTAGTGTATTGGTTAAGGCCCCATTTTCCTTATCGCGTTCACTGCAACCGAATGATTTACCACTTCTTACCTGCGTAAATTACATATCCTGTTCCGTTTTTGCCATCGATATGGAGAACATTTAGTTCTGTTTGTTTGTTTTTGTTTTTTTTTTCGGTGGGGGATTGTATTTTTCCATTCACGAGGTTGCCAATTTGACATGGATTTCGACCATGCATAGAATCTGATATGTACCACTTATAAGTTGCCCAATGTTCCACGAAAGCTTTTGCTATGTTTAGATGTGGGTAGGGGAGGGGTCATGTGCCCATCATGTTCGGATATACCCTTGGTTTCTAGGGATTTTAGAGGTAAACTTGTATACAATTGCTAATGGTTTTTAGTTCAAGTTATTGGGATTGTGGCTTGCCATCCCCACCCACCTAGGTTCAAGTCTTCGGAGGCATGCTTTACCCTGTATTGATTAGGCTCAAGGAGTAGGCAGCCCCAAAGAGTTTTCACTCCGTTTGTCTTTTGGTCTATAGGGGACATCTGGGCTCTTGCTTAGTCATTGGGTCATTACTGTTAAAAAAAATGTATATAGCAAATCTACAACACTACATTATATGAAATTTGAAATATGATAAATATTTGGTTTAAATAAATCAACGGTTAATTATGATGTGGATAAGTGTGTTTATTTTGGAATATGACTTCTAAAATTTTAATTTAATTATCAATAATTTATTAGTGGATGATAGAGATTTAGCCTCCACAAAATATTCTAATGGTTAAGAGCATGTGTTTCCTCCTAAGAGGTCGCAGGTTCAAAACTAGAGGGGGTAGAGTATGTATGTCTTCGTAGACTTAGCAGTGAAATTGCTGTGCGGAGGTGGGTCCCTTGTCCCACAAACAAGGGGGTCTCATACACCAATTTGGTGTCTCGCTTGGTCGTGACCCCTAAAATGGGATAATAATAATAATAATAATAATTCTTAGTAATAGTCACATATCAAAGGTTGAGATTTATCTCGAAAGTAGTTATGCTCCCTTTTCCCTTTTAATTAAATCGGTTAGCTAAAAAATTGCCATATGAATATGATTATCCTTTTTTAGGCATTTGGTATTAGTAAAGTGAAATGGAGGTGAATCCCCATGGTTAAAATTCTTGTTACATGTGCTTTTAAATGTATATATGTTTAACTCATATATTAATTTATTTTATAATTATTATCAATAATAATAATTTAAAATAAACTTATAATTAGTTAATTTTTATGATTTTTTTTTAATATTTAACTATGTGAAATGTATTATAAAGTAAATGTTTTGATACCTATAAATATATATTAATCAATTTATTTGTTTGAGTGTGGCTAGTTTTTAATAATGCTAATGAATAAATAAAAGAAATCACACTAAATATTTTTTAGAGTGTTATCTCTATGTTGGAAGATGGTTGGATTGAAAATACCAAGAATGCCCTAAAATTAGACCAATGTATGATAGATGGTTGGATTGAAAATACCAAGAAATCCCTAAAATTAGGCAAATGTATGCTTTAGATCTTTAAATTAGAGAAAGTCAAAAAGAAATATAATGTTATCTTTATATATGAATATGGTTGGATTGAAAGTACCAAGATCATTATGATATTACTTAAGAGTAGTCTATGAAATTTTAAGAGTAGTTTATGAATTTATTTATTTATTTTTCTACGTAATACTATTCTATTGATATGAAACAAAATAAAAATACAACGAGGCGCCAACCTCTGCGGTGTTGAATAGAGCTTTGTCAAAAAATATCACAAACCTATACGCGACTGCCCCATTGAGGGGGAAACCAGTCTGTGAGAACAGAAGAAAAGACCCACGTAGGGGTTTCAAGTTTTAACATAAAAAAACCCACACAAGGGACCTAGATTGAAAGCTAGCGAATCAAACTAGAAGGAATGTTTTCAAAACAAAACATAACAAAAAACCTCAGACAATAGCATATGAAACCTCCAGCTCGCTGTAAGGCGACACCTGGCAACCCAATGTTCAGTCAGGATGGACCCCCTTGAGGTCGTTTGTAGCAAGTTCATCAACAATTCGACAGGCATACTTGTACCACTCCTCCTCCTCTGCTGACGTGCCGCGCAAAATACCACGAATTGGTTGAGTGCCAGCAGAGTTGCCCTCTGCTGCATGCTTGCCCGATGTGTCGCCCTGGATGTCACCAATTGCCTTCGTGTCTCCTGCTCTGCCATCGGTGGCATGCTAGCTGCCAACCAGCTCCTTGCCATGCGGGGTGGGAGAGTTCTCAACCATCTGCTGTTTTCCTGGATCTCGGGCATTCCTGTTCCATTGAGCGGCCCTCTGCTGCTCATCGTTGGTTCCTGTCTGAGCTTCCTGCGGGTCAATTTCCTCAGTGAAGGTTATGGTAACAGTGGCAGTGATGACAGGTCGGGGTAGAGAACTATGGAAGCGCAATGAGTCGTATGAGGAGAGGGATGAGGGGGAAGGGGAAAATTAGCAGTATGGACGACTGTGTTCATTCTGCGGTCACCCTGGAGCTGAGACCGCCCTTTGCCACTGCGTGTGTCTGGGTATCTGCCAGAGAAGGTGCCATGGGAATGAGTATTGGATGGAGGAGAGGAGGGAGAAGTGGATTCAGGGTTGGGCATAGCGGGAGGGTGAATGCTTCCGCCACGACTGCCCCCCCTTCTGCTGCGCATTCGGTGTCGTATGCGCGCCATGACTGAATTAATCTTAGGGCTGACACTTGGGGAAGCAGAGGAATTACTGGGACTGGAATGGTTGTTCAGAAGGAAAGCAAAGGGGTTCTAAGCTTGATTCAACTTATAGTGGGTCGTTTGGGAGAAATGATGCTCATTTCCCACATCCATGCGGCTGAGCAACCAACATCGTCTGCCAGTGACGGTGCGAGAGCTTGGCTTCGCAGCCTGAGAAGGGCAAGAACAATTTATCAGGGGAGGGAAGAAAGAATTATGGTTTGTGGAGGCCATATCCTTATGCTCGTTACAGATTTCTCGACTTGAGCACCATATTAATGGTGCCTGTAGGTCACCATGAAATTGCTGTAAATCGGCCTGGGAGGGGACGCGGGTGGCCATATGGCCAAGCCGCCCGCCGTCCTTCAATCTAATCACCATTAATCGCATTATGATCACCTGCATCCGGGTGTGCTTCTTCACTCTGTACCAATTCATTGTAATCCTTTATCTGGGATGCAGTGGCAATAGTGTTAAGCGAGCCAGTATGTAGAGTCCAGCCACTGTCAACCCCTATATTAGCTAGGAGATCAACCACTTTGTTGCCATCTCTGCGGATGTGTTTGAAGGTGACTGCTCTGTTGGTGGAGAGCCATTGTTTGATGAGCTCTAATCTTTCCGCCAATCTCCAGCTGTTGACCACTTTGTATGACAGGGTCCCCTGCAAAATCTGATTAACCATGTTAATGAGAATCTGAGAGTTGCCTTCAATTAATAGGGGGAAGAAACTGTGGAGTTGAGCTAGAAGAAGCCCCTGCTAGCCCTTCTAATTTGGCCGAATTGTTCTTATCCCAGCCAATTGAGCCTAGGAAAGTTTGAAGAGGTTTGCCTTTATGATCCTTGAATGCTCCGCCGTATCTTGCTTTGCTCGGATTGCCTTTGGATGCTCCATCGAAATTTAATTGTATCATATTATGGGGTGGAGGGAGCCAATTGTTTGGTATTTTGTAGTGTGAAGAGAATTTACTATGATTTGCCTGTACTTGGTTCAACTGAAGATTCCAGTTTGCCCATATATTCTTCTCCTGTGGAATGGAAGGAAAATCCTCTTCATACCAAGTTTGGAGCACTAATGTTTCCTGAAGGTTTTGGCAAACATTGTTCCATAGGACTTCTAAAGGTGTGGATTGGTCTTTGAAGATGCGACGGTTTCTTTCTTTCCATATTGTCCACATGAGAAGACCTGGGATGATTTTCCATAAAGAGTTTAGCAGTTTACTCTTATATGGATTGATTGCCCAACTGCATATGGTGTTGGTAATATCCTCTTTAATTCTTCCCTCTTTTTGGCATCTAAAACTTGCTTTTTCCCAAAGTCTGTTTGCCAAAGGGCAGGAGTTCATGAGATGCAGAGTGGTTTCTTCCTGTTGTTTATAGTTGGGGCAAATGGAGGGCCCGTGAAAGCTTCTTTTCCACAGATTGTCCCAAGTGAGTATTTTGTTTGACATAACAACCAGAGGAAAGTGGAGACTTTTGGCCAAATGTTGGGGGCCCAAACTTTGTTCCAAAGAGGGGCCTTGACTGTGTGATTCCTTATTATTAGGTTGTATGCCTCTTGGGTGGTGAAAGTTCCTCGTGCATTGTAACCCCATCTTATTATATCCTTCTTATAAGAGAAACGAATTTTCCTATTAAGAAGCTCTGCCTCCAAATTTTTTTGAATGGATTCTGTGCCTTGCTTAATATTGTGGTCCAAGTTTATAGATTGTCTGTATCCTTGTGTGAGAGTAGGCAACTAGTGCTGGCTAACCTTGTCCATTTGATGCTCTTCCCATTCCTGTATTTGGTGGGGTTTGATCAGGTCCCTCAGCTTGGGTCTCTGCTACCATGAGTCATCCCAAAATAGTGCATTATTGCCATCCCTTATTTCCCAGAAGCTGTGCTGTTGGATTGTATCTTTGTGTTGATTAGCTGCGTTCCAGATTAAGGAACCTTTGCCTACTTTTGTGAGTCGGATTAGATCATCTATTGGCCAGTTGTTTGCATATTTGGCTGTCTAGAGGGTGGCCTAGGGAGTATGCGGCGCTGAGATCCATTTCCACCAAAGACGTGCCCCCATGATTCCCTTACTGTGTTGAGGATCACGAAGCCCAGTGTCCCCTGAAATTTTTGGAAGGCAGACTGTAGCCCATTTCACTAGTGCCCATTTTCTATTTTGTCTCGATGTTCCCCACATAAAATTCCTCTGAAGATTTTTGATTTTCTTGAGTACCCATTTTGGTGAGGTATTGTAGTCAGAACAGTACCTGATAGAGCAAGGCCAGAAGAGTTGCAACCGAGGGTTTCTAGCTGAGGAAGTCGGATCAGTGTTGCGGTTGCACAAGGCGATCAGAGTAAGGGGCATCTCGACAGCAATAGAGGGATTTCCAGGAGGGAAATCAGGACTTCTAGGGAGTCCAAAAGAGAACTTCCAGACGGGAAGTAGAGACTCAAAGGAGTCGAACAGAGAACTTCCAGGAGGGAAGTAGAGGAGCATCATGGAATTACATGGAGTAAGAGACCAGGATAGACTGGATAAAGCATCAAACTTCGCAGTCTGGAAGGCCAGAATCTTATTCGTACTTGACAGAAATCGTGTTAAGAACTTCGCCTTGAAGGTAATAGCTATCCTAGTCGACCCCAATGATAATGACAAGTATGAGGAGGCAATGACGAGGGCCAAGAGCATTATCCTTGACAGGGTCAAGGATGATGTAGTACCACCCATAGCCGAGAAGAAAACGACATTTGAGATGTGGGAGGCTCTCAAGAAATTGTGCTAGCGTACTTCTGTGCAGAGAAGAATACTACTTGAGAATCAATTGAGGTTGTATCAGATGAAGAAGGGAGAACTGATTGACACCTTCCTCGGAGGACTGAATGAGATCCGAGATCAGTTGACTGCTATAGAGGCGACACTGGATCAGGAGCTGATGGTGAGGACAACCCTGAATGCTGTCTCAGAAGACTGGGAGGTATTTGTCCAGAGTATATTGGGCAGAGGGACACTCCCACCTTGGGACAAGATGTGGGCAACGCTTCGCCAGGAAGAGATCAGATGGTAGTCGAAGACGGGTAGCAGCAACCAGGGGATCAAAGTCAAGCAAGAGGAGGAAGATGTGGCCCTAGCATCTGAGGGAAAGCAGGAGAAGCGAAAGAAGAAAGATCTCTCCAAGATCAAGTGCTTCCACTATGGGGAGCTGGGTCATTATGCGACCCAGTGTCCAAGGAAGAAGAGTAAGGGAGAGTCTTTCGAGACTGAGGCAGCGCCAACATGGGCAGAGAAGGAAGTTTTGACAAATGATGATTGTGCCATGAGTGCACACGCACCACTTGAGAGGAAGTGGGGAGACATTGAGCTGTAGTCAGGTGGACTACAGGCAATGAGGGGCAGGATCCTCGTGGTACCTAGCCTCTTGGATCAGACCTTGTTACGGGAGCCCCGAAGAGGAGTAGCAGGACTGGTTGAGACGGGTAGAAACAGATGCGAATGGAGTGGCAGATAGAGCTATAGTGCAGGAGCCCCGAGACAGCGCAGGGCTAGCAGGCTGCAGCAGTGCGAGAGGCACAAGAGTGTTGCACTAGTGTAGGATGGCACAGAGAGGTGTGCAACGGTGCGAGATGCAGGGAGTTGTTGCAGCAGCGCAAAGGTTAGAGAGGGAGCACTTGTCAGCGACAGAGGGAGCTTCAGCATCAATGGGCATCTCTAGCCCAACAGGGAGGTCAGATTGTGAGATTAGTTACTTACTTCTCAGTAACTGAGTTGCAGTGCAGCAGTGGGCAGCAT
>APFE030933484.1:73051-132145 GCA_000404065.3 Pinus taeda
TATTAATGTGTATTAATATGAAACTGTGTTAGAATGGTCCAAAAGACATGGATCAAGCTAGATCTAATCTTAGTCGTTGATTAGGGACTTAATCTCGGCCGTTGATATGTTAACAGGAAAAATATAAGAGGAGACTTGAGTGTTACTTGGAGAATACACCAGAGTGATCAGTCATTCAATTCTTTAGAGCGAGGTTTGCTAAGAGAGATAGAATTAGTGATCAAGATGCAGCTGAGGGGCATTTGCTTATAGAGAGGCAGAAAGGCAGAGATAGTGTCGGGAGGGCAACACAGTAGCCGGGGAGAGTGACGCAGAGCCAGCCAGAGGCAGCTGGGAGCTGCGCAGAGCCTTAGAGAGGCCAGCGTTGCTGACATAGAGGGTTGACGCAGGGCCTCCTAAGGCTGACGCAGACCCATCCGGGGTGACGCAGGGCTAGCACTGGGCAAAGAGGGGCTGACGCAGTCCAGAGAGAGGCTAACACTGGGGTTTCTGGGGCAAATTTGTGCTGAGTAGCTGTCGGAAGGTTTATCCACGGTTTCAGCCAGGAGATTTGTCAGAAATTGAGAGGTATTACTGCTAAGGAAATTCTTTGTTGGGTAGGCTAGTTTCGGCACCCAGATTGTACTTTGATATTGCTTAATAAGAAAATCCTCAGATAGCTGCACTAGTTTTCCCATATTGGGTTTTTCTGGGGACATTAGTCCAAAAATAATGGTGTCATATGGTGTGTTTGTTTATGTTTCTTTTAGTTGTTGATCTGTAATATGTTGAGCATGCACTAGTGTTTATTTTCAGTATTTACATTGTAAATAACTTGTTAAAGAAAATAACAAGTAGGTAGGAATAAATCAGATAAAGTGCATGGAGGGTTTCTAACTAAGTAAATTTAGAAACTTCAACATGACCAAGATTAAAACATAATCGATGGCTAAGATTAACTAGAACTCGATCCATGTCTTCTTCTAGAAGATTCTCACCATGACTTAATTAATACCCTTTAATTAATCAGTTTTCCGAAGTTTAGACTTAGGCACCATTAAAAAAAATTGATTATTTTAATTAAGTCGTCTCTAGGTGGAATTTTCGAAAACGATTTTTGGGTTTTGGAGAATACATTTATTCTAGCCTCCACCAAATTTTGTAGCTAGAACACATCTGATGCTACAAAAACTAATAGTGACTTTGTTGAAGAGTTCTATTGGAACATGTCTCCTAGGTTGATTTTTGATGAGGATAGGCTTATGATGCTTTTCACTGTCCCTTGAAGGACAAGCAAGAGAATGGTACCTTAGTCTTCCCTCAGCATGCATAGAAGACTTTGACGAATTTGTAGACATGTTCATGAGAAGATGGTCATATAATGCACAAGGAACCTTCAACATTGAGAAGTTTTATCAAATAACTAGGGGAAGGAAAGACATCCGAGAATTCATCCAAAAATTTGATAGGGTAGTTAGGGATATCCCCAACCAATTGAAGCCCCTCGATGCTAACATTCTTGACAAATTCATCAAAGCTATGGGTGGCCACCTAACTTATGCATTAAGGGACAAGAAACCTTCAACCTTGGCTGAGGCTAGAGAGATAGCAATGGAAGTTGAGGAAAACTTACGAATCTCTAGAATTGTTGTTAATGACCACCCCAAGCCTAAAGCAGAGGTCAAGAAGGAAAAATGCAAAGATCAACACGAAGAAACCCTTCTGTTGCTCATCAAGAAAATAGAAAATCTCAACGAAGAAATGAGCTCATGAGATAGGCTCTACATGAACAAACTCTCTGTGTTGGAAAGGGCCCAAAAGTGTAGCTACATCCCAAAAGGGAAGTCCTTTTCTAAAAAGCAAAATGAAGAAGACAAGCCGAGCTCATCTCAAGCCCCAAACACTTTGGCTCCAACTAATGTAGTTGAGCAAGATTCATTTTCTGAAGATGAGGAAAGTGATGAGGATGAGAGTGATGATCGAGAAGTAGATGAGTAGGCTAACCTTGTAGAATCTGACATCTTCAACATTTTGCTGGGAGGTTCATATACTCATCCTCCCATTAGTGAGGTCACCTTCAAAAAAGAAAAGGAATAGCCAATCCTTAATGCTGATGATAGTGGAAGATTCAAAGGGGTCTAATATTCACGAAAGGACAACAATAAAGGCCCCCCAACCTTCAAGGAACCCATCAAAGACTGCTCAATTCCCAAGTAGGTCCCTCCTAAGGAATATCTCCCAGAAAATCCTCCTAAAAAGGATCTTCTGAAGGTGGTCAATCCCAAAAAGGATCCTCAAAAGAAAGAGATCATCAAGAAAAAGGAAAAAGGCAAAGACGTCGGACTTGATGTTGATCTAGAGACTACTATAGGAAAAATGACTGTTCTAGTTCCATTAAAGGAGATTGCGAAACTTCCCCGACAAAAATGGAAAATCAAAAAATCCTTGGGTTTTGAAGAGGAAGAATTACTCGAAGACTTGCAAAACATTCACCTTCTCGATTTAAACCCAGGACATGAGCCATTCAAGCCTACCTTGGCCATCAATGACCTTCTGTTACATAATTGTATGTTTGACTCAGGTGCCTCCGCAAACATCATGCCACTAAATTTCATGAAGCAATTGGGTTCTAACATCACTCGACGATATAAAAAGGTGTGTAGTTTTAACTCCAAACCTATAGAATTAGAGGGCCTCATAAAGGATCTTAAGGTTTCTTTGGCTATGAACCCTGATATATCATTGCTTATGGACGTTGTAGTCATAGATATCCTTGATGTATGGGGGATGATGCTATCAAGGAAGTGACTTGTGATATGCTACTATCCCGCAATCTGATGGAAACCCTTTCATCCTTTATAGAGAGCCTACTTACCCTTCTCATGTGGTCAAGCCAGGACCGATACCATACTACAAGACACATGAGACCGAGAAGCCTTCTCCCATTCTCCCTTCACAAGAAGTTCGTATTCTCAAGCGACCAAATCACAAAGCAAATAAAAAATGGAACCGTAAAATGGAATACAAGGTTGGGGATGTGGTCCCTGTAGACAAAAATCTAATGCCCGTCAAGATTCATGGGAAAGTTGGGGAGGTTTATTACTACATTGCTAAACTCAATGACGAACTTTGGCTGCAATCGGTCAAGTTAAGTTGTATCACCCCTTTTCTTGATACTTGACATTGTATTATATGCATGTTAGAGTAGGATGCATTGCATGCTGATTTTCTCATTATTACTAACATCATATGACATTTCTCATGGTAGATTAGCTGCATTTAGATTAAATTTGCATATTTTTATTTTCCTGTTGATTTTACGGCTTAACACTAAGCATGGGTGATCATAAGACACCACAAAAACATGCTGCCCCGTGTGCTTTGGTCTTTGATATATGTAGGTAATAGGTCTACCGTATCAAGACATTGCTGGTGTTCTCATGACCTCCCATTCGAGTGGCTTCGCGCACTTTTTTGAGAGCTCATGTCCCAGTTGGAGCCAGATGTTACCCACCACCTGTGGGTAGTATGCACAGGAGATTTTTTTTCTCCTAGATGGTCTTCAATCGACAACCAACAACCCCTTACAGCCCCTAGATAGCTCGATGTGTTATTTTATCTACCACCCGAGCTAGCCCTGTGGTCCCTCGCCCATCTGTTATGAATGTATGTTTGAAGGTAGGCCTCTCAACCCAACAATATGGCTTTTCATTGGTAAGTTGAGTAATTTTCCTTATCATGGGCACTTTTGGGCGTGAATTGGTGGGGGGATTCGGTGGAAAGAGTGGCTTAGGCTTGTATTCTTATCTCCACTGCCCGATTTTGTGGTTACTCTTGTATCCTAGTCCTGTGGGATCTCCTTTACTGACCATTTGGCATTTGGATTGGCACTATATGGGAAATATCGATTTTTGATGTGTGGTCCCGCTTCCCGATACCTCCTACATCACTTCCGTTCCACTCATTTTAGCCCCATTCATCTATTTTCCCATTCAGGTACACACGTGTCAACTGAGTCCACATAAGGTTAGCCTCCTCCTCCCCTTTTCCACACCTTGGGTAGGGCCTGAAACGATGCCCCGGAGGTTGATGCAACTAAAAAGAAAAGAAAAAGCATAATTTGGCCACTCTCAACTAGAAATGTACCACAAAATGCAAAATGTGGTCAGGACATACAAATTTAGCGCGTGGGAAAAAGCCAAACATGAGCTCTACCCCTTATCCATAGCCATCACCCTGGTTCCTATGTGCCCTAGATGAGCCCTCTCTATTATTAAGGAACCCATGATTGTCCCAACCCATGGTGGGCGATGAACTGTCCCACCTTAAGGGGGTATCCACTGCTACATATTATACATCATGCTCTCATCCCCTGGAGCCTCGAGTAGTTATGAAGAAAAATCAATAAAAGGCAAAAGGCATATGAAGAAGGGTGGAAAAACAAAGGCCGGGGTAACTCATGTACCATGATTTGCTCCCTCCTACACACATACCCAGGGGTGGGTTTCCCTTATTATAGCTACCCATGAAACTTGACATGTGGTCTGGATGATGCCTCTGATCCCCACTCTATTCCATTATTATATTACCTACCACTTAAAGGATGTACCATGGACATGTTACCCCCTTCAGAGGTTAAAACCACCTAATAGTGTCCTTGGTTAACCCCCTATTGAGCTTGGAGACACTTGTACATGCCAAAGCCCACTATGGAAGGGCATGCCACCATGAAGTGCCCCATTGATCCCATGACTTGTAAGCTTTATTACTTGAGTATTCTAATGACTTGTTGTATTGGAGGGAAAGGGGGCGCATTGGATCTTATGCAAAATTGCATGCGGGTCTTCATTTGGGGCTTGGTTTCCCTATACGAGGTCCTAGCCCTCTAGAGGGCCACATTGGCACTTGTAGGGTGAGTGTTGAGAGCCATGGGACTCCACCATAGCAGATATTACTTCGTGGATCCCCAACACTGATCATTGATTGCTCGTGTTCCACTTTTTTGGATGAGAATAATGCATCTGGTTCACCATGCCCAACTGGCTCCACACTTGCACCATATATTTGGTAGATGTTCCAGGGTCTAGAGGATGTCTTCCGCTGCAGAGGGAGGGCTTACATCACCATCCTAGTCCTTATAGATGGTCTATAGGCATTTTCGATCCACTTGGAGACCCATGGGGATGTCCTTGTGCTCCCACAACCACTTGGGAGCACCATAGGTTCTTGCTTGGTAAAGAAGGGGCCAACCCCTTGTCCACTATGTTGGGAGTCCATTTCTACATCATGGCACTCGTTGGACTTCATTAGGCCTCTTCAAAGGCTCAACGACTCACTTTATTGATCATTTGGCCCTCTTGAGAGGCTTATTCATGTATTATTGAGCTATTTGGCGGGGTTGTCACCAAAAGTACTTTTATTATGCACATTACTTTATTTTAGGGGTTAAATTTGGCCAATTTAGCTAAATCGAATTCATTAGAGAGTGTATAAATAAAAGTGAGATAATTGATTTTGATCATCATCACTTGGATTGGGTTATCTTCTCTTGTGATATTTTTGCTATCCTTCTTGGAGGACGAGTTTGCATGAATGGATGAATTTTGATGGTTGGATTTCTTTCATTTTGTCTTGGAGCTTCACTATTGGCATATGTTGATGATTGGATATACTCTTTCTTACATGTAAATACTCTTTTAAAGCTATACTTGTTATTTTCTTTTGGGAGATGCATGTTGCTAGGATTTTCGCTATACTAGACTGAAATTTACTGCTTTTCTATTTCGAAATTGTGGATATTTGATCTTTTATAGCGTTGCATCATGTCATGGACCATGTATGAATGAGCGAATATTCCTAGAGTTATTTTGTGTCAAAATTTTATCTTGATAAGTCATCAAATATTGCAAATCGAAGTATAAAGACCTTGAAGCATCTGTTCTCATGCCCTAATGCCATGCGAAGGTGTTTTTTAAGGCCTCCTTGACTAAGTGAATCCATTCCAAATATTAAAATCTCCTTGACTCCATCTCTCCCAAAGGACAAGGCACTAGTCCTTCATAGATGATCACTCAAAAGCATATTTTTCTCACCTCTCTCTTTTCCTTCTAGGCCTAGCCTTCATAGGTGACCTAGTGCATCCATTTTCTCACGACTCACCCATCCAAAAGGTTCGATCTCTTGCCCACTACTGCATTGTTGTGTCTTTTAGAGGCCTTTCAAATTTGAAGCAATACCGATAGTGGGATCTTGAGATATTTCAAGCCCTAGCTCCGAGATCGATTCTTGCCCTTGGTTTCCCTTGGCTAGTGACCTCATTGGGATCATTGCATCAAAATTATTGAAAATTTCTCCTTTGATCCCCTTCTCCTGCTCAATTAGGTCAAGCACACCCTTGGTTGATCAATTCCATCCCCTTGACCCAATTTTGGGTCCACTTGGTCTTGTGTGGTCCCACAACCTATTGAAGTTAATTTCACAAAGACCACTTGGAAGCCAAGTTTTAACAAGGATTTCTAGGACCAAGTATCTTCCTTACAAGTCTTATCCTCAAAACCTAGCCCATGAAATCCCCTTGGCCCTTCCTAAGGAGCCTTATACCTTGCTTCTCAAGCAAGCAAACCATACAATTGAGTCTCTCTTATGAATAGGCCTTAGGAATCACTCCTCATCCTTTCATTGACTCATTCATCTAGTGATTCTCTTTATACCGGGTCTCCTCCCGCCGGTGAAAGTCTGTAAAGAGTAGGGTGCTTTCGCTGAGGTGACAGTGGGCTATTGCTCCATTGTTTCCCTTGACCTAGTAGTTTTCCTATAGGATCCTGTTGATTTGGGGTAGCATCAGATGTGCTCTAGCCACGGAATTTGGTGGAGAGGTTGGGGCACATGAGGTCTCCAATACCCAGAAAGGGTTTGGGCATATTCTAAACAGATAAGGAGATATTAAAATAATTAATATTTTTAATGGAGTCCCTAAGTCTAAACTTAGGGAAAATAAAATATTAATGTATATTAATATGAATCTGTGTTAGAATGGTCCAAAAGACATGGATCAAGCTAGATCTAATCTTAGCCGTTGATTAGGGACTTAATCTCGGCCGTTGATATGTCAACAGGAAAAGTATAAGACGAGTCTTGAGGGTCACTTGGAGAATACACCAGAGTGATCAATCATTATATTCTCTAGAGCGGGGTTTTCTAAGAGAGATAGAATTAGTGATCGGGAGATGCAGCTGAGGGGCATTTGAGTATAGAGAGACAGAGAGGCAGAGATAGTGCCCGGAGAGTAGCGCAATAGCCAAGGAGAGTGATGCAAAGCCAACCAGAGCTCATGCAGGGAGCTGCGCAGAGCCTCAGAGAGGGCAGCGTTGCTGACGCAGAGGGCCAGAGGGTTGACGCAGGACCTCCCAGGGCTGATGCAGACCCATCCGGGGTGACACAGGGCCAACGTGAGGGAGAGAGGGGCTGACGCAGTCCAGAGAGAGGTTGACGCTCGGGTTTCTGGGGCAAATTAGTGCTAAGTAGCTGCCAGAAGGATTATTCGGGGTTTCAGCTAGGAGATTTGTCAGAAACTAAGAGGTATTACTTTCAAGGAAATTCTCTGTTGGGTAGGCCAGTTTTGACACCCAGATTGTACTATGATATTGCTTAATAAGAAAACCCTCAGATAGTTGCACCGATTTTCCCACATTGGGTTTTTACGGGGACATTAGTCCAAAAATAATGGTGTCATATGGTGTGTTTGTTTCTGTTTCTTTTAGTTTCTGATCTGTAATATGTTGAGCATGCACTAGTGTTTATTTTCAGTGTTTACATTGTAAATAACTTGTTAAGGAAAATAACAAGTAGGTAGGAATAAATCAGATAAAGTGCATGGAGGGTTTCTAACTAAGTGAAATTAGAAACTTCAACAGATCCCCTCCTAGGACCCTTGCTAATTTGAGTGGTAACAATACTTCACAATAGATGACCCACTTTCATTGGATGAGCAAGCTATTTGAATTTATGCATTGACTATAGAGTGGATGAGAGGCATCTAAGCCTGGATATCTATAGATCATGATAGGGCTACTAGTTGGCAAACTACATCATCTGAGAATTTTTTCCCCAAGGTTACCCATACACGTGGCTTGGTAGCATTTGGCTCCAACTCGGGGACATCAAAATGACTAAATCATATCCCACTTATGCTTTCCAACATGTATAAATTTATCAACATTATTAACTTCCAACAATTCTTCCAGGTGATCTTCCATTTCAAAGTTTCCACAAGATGTATCATGTAATTCATCGTCTTTGTTTGCGTGAGAGAGTGGTTCTTGCACTAGCATCTCTTACACAAGATGCTTCATCAAGGACGTGGTCTTTATGAGAGGCTTGATCATGATCACATTCTTCAACCTTAGCGATATTTTCTTCCTAATCTTTTATTGGATCCAAAAGGGCTTCTTTTGCTTCTTCTTGATTGCTTTCCTTATCAACTTCTTCATATTCTGTAATGACGTCTTCCTTGTTTTCAATAGGAAATACTTCTTCTCTTGCCAATGCCTCAGGGTGGCAAGAAAGATACCAAATATCTTATTTTTCCATAGTTCTGGGTAATTTGTTGATGAGATCTTCATGTGTTTTAAAACTTGAGTTCCAGTACTCGAGATTTTTTTTAACAAGGACAATAAAAGAGGGTATACTTTTTGGACTACAATAACAATTAATCCATTCCTTATGCTTTCTATCACAGGAATGAATAAGTAACCTTATAAGTGCATCTTCATTTTTAATATTTCCTTTCAAAGCGTATTTTAGGCATGCTACAACATGATCAATGGCTGAAGAAGGATTACTGCTAAATTGGGGACAATTTCTACAACAACGCAGGTCAACACGATTTAGTTATCCAGGAACATCTTGAACATCCAAAGCATGGCATAATTCATGCAAATCCCATGGAGCCATTTTCTATTCCATGGAATTTTCACAATACAGAACTGTGGAGCCGCCAAGGTGAATTTTTAATGCCTTTTTAAAGATGCTCGCTTTAGCCTATAAGCATAAAATCTTTGAAAATCTATGAAGAACTGGGACGTTGTTCCTCCATTGAAGTTGATAAGTACACTAAAGAAGGATTTGAGTTATACTTATCTAATGGAAGGTTAAAGCATAAACTTCAGATTTTGAGGAATTCTCAACTTATTCTTGGCAACAATGCCAAAAATGTTGAGTCAAAATCTAGAACCTTAGTGCAAAGCCTCACTAAGCAACCTAGATTGAGGCAACAATGGGAGAATTATTGTTGCCCCCTCAACAACTACTCCCCTCGTTTTTGTTGGACACATTCCACTGCAAGGGAGACTTTCCTAGTAGATTTTAGAGATTATGTAACCCAATTTGACTTAGGCTAAATTCCCCCAAGTATTATACAACAAGATATCATGTGTGAATAAGTATGCAATAATTAGGGTTTCAGGTGGATACAAGTATAATTCCAAGAGAGTGAGTTCAATGGTTTCTAGGGCTCAATTTAGAGTCTTGGCTCAACCATTAGAGGCTCAATTAAGATCCCAAACATATACAATTAAGAAATCATACTTGGTTATCATAAACTAGGGTTTTAAACCATAAATTGTAGCAAACAATTAGTATATACCAACAACAAGACAAGCCCCAAAATCTATGATAAAGAAAAATAAAATTAGGGCTAAGTAATTAGTAAACAAGAGAATAAATTATGACAATTTTTTGTGGTAGAAAACACATATAGCAACATAATAAGCCTTAGATGTCAACCCTAATTTATGGTTGAAGCATGCATGTAAAATAATATTTTTACTTTTTTCAAATAAATTCATACAAACCCTAACCCTAGGACAATAGTATCCAAGGAAAATAATGTTGAAAATTAATGGTTTTGGTACAACTAAACCCTAATTTAACCTAGAACACAAAATAAGAAATTTTTTAGGGTTTTAGAAGGATTGGCACAAGAGATCAAACTCGTGCCTTTCTCAGTCTCGGGTTAATGGGGTCTAGCAGTAAATATCTATGAAATAAATGAGATAGATGTGGATTCAATGAAATTAAGGGAGACAAACCTGTGTCCTTCAACTCTTTGACCTTAACATCCTTTTATTTTCTTTGGAGAATCAAAGGGAGGGAGCTAAACCTAGATCACCTCAAGAGAAACTCTGTGAAAATCTCGTGGAAGGAGATTTTAGAGCCATCAAATATCAACAAAGCTTGGTGAAAATATCATTAAACTCTAATTGATCAATAGGAACAAGATGGAAGAAGACTACACATTAACATAGCACATATCATCAAAGAATCACCAATAATCATCCAAGAGATAGAACAATTTGTTGAAAATTCTCTACGAGAAATTTGCTACGCTAGTGCTCCATTATGCATATGAGAGAATAGACAAGTAGCTAATGTGAGTTTGTCTCTAGGTATGAAAATTAATGAATGAGAGGAATCAACCTCCTATTTATATTAGCTTGGGTAATTTGATTTACTCTAATTTGGCTTTAAGAAGCCCCAAAATACAAATAATCCATGATACAAGTGGCTAAGTCACTATGCCAACCTAAAAGATGGTTTTGCGGTGCATGAGATGCATTCTTGTGTTCATAGGTTGATGATAGCCCTATGTGGTTTGTTGCTTCTACCACGAGCTTATTTTAGGATGGATGGATTTGTGTAGCTGTCTTTCTTTGTGATTTTGTTGATGTGATCCATTTGTTTTACTTTTCATCTTGTATGAAGATATGGTCATCTTTACAAGATGTTTTGAACAACCCATGATGTGGTGCATAGAGATTTTGACTTGAGGGATGATGGAGCTAGGCAAGGGCTTATGATCTAGAGTTATGTTCCTTTAGATTGACCGATTGTTAACATTCTTTGGAGACTAGAGTTGATGTGATACCTCTTTGTGTTGATGGATACAATGATACCTCTATAGCTTATAAGGTCTACATTTCGACACAATAGAAGATTGTGGTTAGCAGAGATGTGAAGTTTGATGAGGCTATTTGATCATCTAGTTCATAGAATTCTTCTTCAAAGATTAAAGGAAGTGAGAAGGAGGTTGTGTTAGAGACTAATTTATAGATCTAAGATGAATCAAGTTTAAGGGTGGAGGAGGTGAGATTAAGAATAGATATGCCCTCGCCTTCTACTTCAATATTCAAGAGATTGAGATGACTGACCTAAACATTGTAGGAGGATCTCCCCAAATCTTTAGTGAGGTCGAGTATACATCATAGGAGATATTCTAGCCACATTGCATTGACTTTTTTCATTTGTGAGCTTTCTAGTTGTCTTAAGGAGGAGAGGTGTGATATTTGGATGGACGATGATGGTGAGGTTGATTTTGACTCAGACTATAGTAGGTACATATTTGCAAATGTCGTGTTTGGTGAGTTATAGAGGGAGACTATAGGTGTTGGTGAAAACACATTTTCCTCAAAAAGAGGGAGTGCTAGCTTTTGGGTTCCTTTAAAAGTGTGTACCCCATGTTTGGGCGTGCTTCATAAAATTTGGGGTGTATGGGGTATGATTAGCCCTTGGATGGTCCATGATGGATTTACACATAAGAGGTGACTTACTTAGTGGTTGATTTACCTCAATTGGATGCTTGCATGATGTCATTGTTCCTTGTAGTGATGAAGATCTTTAGACAAATTGCTACATTCTTCAAGATGACCACATGAAGAATGGTTGCTTGAGAGGATGCTTTGCATTGGATGAGGAGCATTTGGCATTCTAGAGGAGGCAGAAGGAGTGCGTCGATCCCTAAACATCATGGGTATCTTGGATGTTTGCATGGAGGCTTGGAGTTGACTTTGGGATACCTAGGTTGTGGCAATGTTCATGTGGGTGGAGTGGACCCAATGGAGCACATGGCTTAGGAGTAACATTGGAGCCTTTGGAGGCTTGTAGGAGGAGCGCTAAACGCATCTCGTGGAGCGCCTTTGCATTGGATCCTTGCTTGTGTACGACATCACCTTGGAGCTTGATGTGTACCCTTGAAGTGTAGTGCTTCACATGTCTAAACCTACTTGTGTTTATAGTAAGTTGCTTGTAAGGATATAGGCCCACATGAATTGTTGGCTTCCCTTACCTTCACACATATAGAGGAAGGAGAGAGCATTGTTTCTTCTTCACTTGATTATCTTGTGTTAGAGATGAAGAGAAGAGTGCACTTGTTCCTCTCTCTCTATGTACTTTATCTCCTTTGTCTTGGGGGTGCTAGGGTTACTTGGAGCATCTTGAATATTAGGGTTAGGACACAATCACATAAGCATAGAGGACACACGTGTTTGCTGCTTGTACGATCTATCCACCCTATATATATTCAAGAGTATATGTGTGAAAAAGTTGTTATGCACTTGTCTTTTCTAAATAAAACTCATCCATAAAGGGAAAATTTGTACGAGAAGAAAAGTTAAAAGAAGAAAAGTTAAAACTATCTACAAGATGACATTGCAACTACTTTCAATGTGTGGAATTATGCACTTGTTTGATTTCGACTGAAGAAATTTCATCATTTGCCATTTTATTCTATGTTCTATCGACCATGGAGTTGGGCTTTGTACATTTGAATTTTATTCTATTTGTTACATAAATTATGGAGAACTTGAACTATTGATGTTTACTGTCAAAAGTTTATGTTTATTTGGAGAGGTGATATATGTCTTGTCAACTATCCAGTATCTACATGAGCTTATGCTTAAATTGCACAATCTAATTTTATGGATTAGTCATGAAATGCAAAATCCTTAATTTTTATGAAATTTTGAATGTTCTTTTTGTATCTTTTGATGTTTTGAGTTATTACTCTTTTTTCAGAGTTTTGAATAGTTGCTAAATTGTACTCCATTTTGGATTTACTTAGTTCTAGCTGAGTTTGAGTCATGTGAATTTGTTTATATATAAGCTTATATGATAATTCAGTGAATACTCTTTCCTAGTCTTTTGTTCTGAAGATATTATTCGAATATTTTATTTGGTCACTTGATTGATGGAGAAGGGTAAGTATGTCGCTTGTAATAAAATTCGTCATAATGGATATGGGCATCTGATGCATTGCTTTAAAACAACTTACTGGAAAACATATACACAGTGCACATTCTATTTCAATGAAACTTCTCACTTGACTTTAAAAATGAAAACTTTGAAATAACCTTGATTATAGAAGCTTTTGGTTTTAATGGTCTATGATTACAACACTGGCACATAATTCATCACTGTTATCTTGTGATGCCTTACTCTATCAAGGTCCAAGAAATGGAAAAGTTCTTAGAAGATGGCAAGGCTTTCATTCCTCCTCGTGATACAATCTCTTCACTTGCAGAGAAGTTCAGGTAACTTAGAATTTGACTAAATGTATTTGATTTTACCGATTTATAGACAAGAAGTTGCATCTAGATCATTTTTAGGTTGTTAGGGATTGTGAAGAGGATCTGAATATGTAAGTTTTCTTCAACCAAATGTTTTTTCTCTTTAGTTTTAAATTTTCTGCCTGAAGAGATAAATTCATGAAATGCTGCATTGAAATGCAGTGCAGCACCAGAAAGGGCTGGGAAAACTCTTGTGCAATGGAAGCAGGTCCACTTTGAAATCTTGCACAAAATCATCTTGTCTCGATAAATTTGTGCTAATGCTCTTTGGTAGGCCTCTCCTTTCTCTTAGATATGCTCCTTTTTATTTAAACTATTGCAATGCAGGTATGGACTTGGTTTCAGAATAGGAAGTATGCACAAAAAGCAAAGGGTACCAAGGTTCCAGGAAAAACAGTTGCTTCACATCGTGATGATTCAAGAGCAAAGAGAGTTGTGACCAATTCTGTAGCTGTTCCTTCAGGTGCATTTCTATTCTTTGCCAGTACAATTAATCTTTTTTTTTTTTCTTCCCGGCGAAAATAAATCGTAATTTCATTCCTTCAGATCAAAATTACATTCTGCTTATGCGCTTCAAGAGCATATTCTTTGAGACTAATATAAAAGCCTCACAAAAGCCTTCAGAGATCAGCATCAAAATGTCTCTAGTATGTGCCTCAAACCATAAAAACATGATTTTAAACCAGATCGAGATTTTAGATCTCTGAGTCAAACAAAACACTGACAAAGGTCCATAAAATAGTTCAGGAATATTGGATATTCCTCAGTACCAACAGAAATAACAGCACACACACACACACACACACACACACACACACACACACACATATACATTGTCTGATGTAGACAGATATAAGGCAAAAAGAAATGGAGAGCATATTCTGTGATGTAGCCTTATCCTTCAGCTGCAGGATCCTGATCTGCCTCTTCCATGAAAGGCCTGTGAAAGAACTCATAATGTTAAGGTCCTATGTGTTCTGTGATGTGCCAGGGACCCCTATCCATGACCAGATCCTGTTTAGAAAGGCAATCCGCTCTATGGTGCCTTTCCCTGTAGATGTGGGCACATGAAAAATAAGTGTAATTCATCCTCAGAATATCTTGAAGCACAAGCACAAGCAATTTTTTTTGACATTGATGACGATTGTTGACGCAGTTAACAACGAGCAGAGAATCACCATATACTTGAATCCAGTCACATCTCTTATCCTTTGCAAAGACTAGGAGGGCCTTGAGGGCAAGTAACTCGGCTAAATTATTTGTACCCCTCCCAAAACCCAGCTTGGCATGGAAACTATGATCCTCTGTGAGGAAGAGGATGAAATCCCCCTTGCTTCTCTGGTCGGCCTCCTAGGAGGCTCCATCAAAAAATCCCCATGGAATTGTTCTGTCAAGGTTGTCCATTCTGATATGACGTGTTTGGGATCTTGCTGAGGGCCGAGGGAAATGAGAGAGAATTACCATACCCTCTGCTGCTGTGTTCTCTGGCAGTGTGCGAGAGTCTTGAAAAATGCATTTGTTTCTGGCCAGCCAAATACATATACTTGAATCCAGTCACATCTCTTATCCTTTGCAAAGACTAGGAGGGCCCTGAGGGCAAGTAACTTGGCTAAATTATTTGTAACCCTCCCAAAACCCAGCTTGGCATGGAAACTATGATCCTCTGTGAGGAAGAGGACGAAATCCCCCCTGCTTCTCTGGTTGGCCTCCTGGGAGGCTCCATCAAAAAATCCCCATGGAATTGTTCTGTCAGGGTTGTCCGTTCTGATATGACGTGTTTGGGATCTTGCTGAGGGCTGAGAGAAATGAGCGAGAATTGCCGTTCCCTCTGCTCCTGTGTTCTCTGGCAGTGTGCGAGAGTCCTGAAAAATGCATTTGTTTCTGGCCAGCCAAATTCCCCATGTGGCTATTAGAGGCAGAGCTTTTAAAGTTTCAGTGGTCGGGTTATGAAACTAGGCCCTCCAACATTTAGCTACACTGTGTCCCTCCCATATGCATGCTGGACCAAAAGAGGAATTGAAAACAATCCATACCGCCTTCAACAAAGGATAGTCTATGAACAGGTGACTGATAGATTCTTCTGCTGCTCTGCACAAGCAATGCCACCTAGGCCCAATTTTTGATCGCTTTTGCATCACGTCCCACGTGAGCACTTTCCCTGTAAGAAGACACCACATGAAGATCCGAGACTTCATAGGACACTTCATTTGCCAAATGATTTTCCACAACCATTCCTGCTCGTTTGGCTGGCCCCCTATGCTGATATGAAGATAACCCAACTTTGGAGTGTATTGCCCTGAGGGTGAGAAAAACCAGATTAATTCATCCTCCTGTTCTGTTAGTCTTACATTAGAATCTTGCAAAGCAGACACATATCCTCTCCATTCTTCCTGATGGTGACCAATCAACCAGAGGGATGTTGCCGACCTTCAGTTCTGTTGCCATAAAGTTGTATGGTGAGGATCTGATACCTGTGCTAATCTCGTAATTCCTCTGTCCCTGAGCCAATTTACCACTTGGTCTGAAAGTTTGAATCTGTCCCCGTTGCCTGCCCAAGGATCAATACCTATTCTGATACGCCTCCTTTTCCCGACTTTCCACACGATGCCATTGCTGACAGTGTCGAAGGAGTTCAAGACTACTCTCCACACAATAGATATGCTCGTCCTTAAACTTAACTGGGGTATGTAACCATTCTTCTAGACTTAAGGGAGCTATATATTTACTTGTAACCACCTGAGTCCACGAATTGCCATATATGGTTAATCTCCACCTACATTTTACTGCTAATGCCATCGAGAGATGAAAAATATTTTTGAGTCCCCATACTCCTAGTGCTTTCGACAACACTATCTTCTGCCATCTTACCCAGCGTGCAACATATTGGTCTTTTTGTCCAGCTCACAGGAATACGAAACAAATTCTTTTGGCCTTTTCAAGTACTCCCTTAGGAATTTAGGCAAGTGACATCCAGTAGACTGGGATGGCCTCCAGGACTGATTTAACCAGAACTAATCTACCTGCATTTGATAACCATCTAAAGCTCCAACCTTTGGTTTCAACTAAAAACCGAGGTATTTTAAATCATCTTCAAACTCCCACAATTCGAATGCAAACTTCCTTGAAAGATACCTGCTTTGTTCATTTTCCAAATTAACGCAAGAAATAGATGACTTCCTAGCATTGATTTGCAGGCCAGTTGCTTTCCCAACTAGTGTCAAAACTTCAAACAACTTGTCAGCTTCACGCATAGAACCATTGCAAAAAATTAATATGTCATCTACAAAAAGTAGATGTGAGATAATCATTACCTTGTGCAATGTTCAGACCATGAAAGTCACCACGTCTTTTTGCCTCAGCTAGTAGGAAGCTGAGACCTTCAGCTGCCATAAGGAAAAGGAGGGGGGCTAAAGGGTAGCCTTGCTTCAGGTTGCATGAAAGAAATGAGAAATCGATCCGTTGATTAGGACTGCGAAGGAGACAGATTGGATGCAACCCATGATCCAGTTGACAAGAGGAGGGAAGCCCGTCTGAGTCAGAATGAGCCTAAGATAGACCCAACTTACCCTGTCATAGGCTTTCGAGAGGTCGATTTTGAGGACTGTCCCTTTTAGCTGTTGGATCTTCATGCTATGCAAGCCTTCTTGAGCTACCCCTATTGCTTCATGTATTTGTCTTCCCTCCAGGAAGCCAAACTATTCTTTGGAGATAGACCTGGTCAAAATTGGTTGTATCTGTCAAGCTACAGTTTTGGCTATGACTTTATATATGCTATTGCACAAGGAAATGTCAAAATTCTTTGAAGGACTGTGGGTTATCCCCTTTCAGAATAAAAGCAGTAAATGTGGAATTCAAAGCTGCCAGAAGCCTACCTTGCTCTTTTGACTTGTTTACAATTTTCAACAAGTCTTGTCCTATCACCTCAAACAAGGTCGAAAAAGCTTCAATTGCCCACCCGTCTGAAAATTTCCTTGAAATGCAACAACTGGAATTAATTCTTCTAATTGGTTATTATGCAGTTTATTTGCTCTGACAAATAACGAATAAATCACACTACAATTCTTCACAAATAAAAACATTGCGGAAAATAAATTGGAAACTGAGAAATAATATGCACACACAATAAAATTATGACAATTATTTTTGGACATTTGTCCTCGGAAAAACACAACGTGGGAACACCGGTGTAGCAGGTGAGGGTTTTATTATTATGCAACAGTGAAAATCTAAGTACAATAAAATGGATGCCAAACTGGCAATCCTCTCTAAGATAAATCTTGGCAAAATCACTGAGGGTGTTTTACCCTCCTCCATAAGCAATCCTAGCCCCAATTGGCCACATAAAATTGCTCTGAAAAACCCCTGCATCAGCCTTTTGCGTAGTCCAAACTTGCACTCCTTTGGAATTGCTTCTGAATCAACCGTTCTGCTTGTAGCCGTTGCTTGAAGTCACTGGCCAAGCCCTCTGGAAATATTCCCAGTCTCCGTTGCCTGAAACCTTCTCCTGCTCAGCCAAATCGAATTGCCTTCTTGAGGCTACTGCGTAGTCCCTATGGAACCTCCTAGAGAAATAAGTCGGCCTCCCCTCATTGCCTCTTCGGAACTGGGATTCTTCCTTTGGAATCACTGTTTATGCCAAGGTTATTTGGGAGCGGGAGCGGGAGCGACATTTTTAGAAGCTTCCTGTTTGGGAGCGTTTTCGGGAGCTTTTTATATATATATATATAATATAATATATATATATATATCAATGTTTGAATGCATATATGTCAACAAAAACATGTAGAATGATGAATTATATATAAAAAACATGAAAAAACATAGATTGAACCATATAACAACAATCATTTAGAAGTTATAATCTTCATCAACCACTTCCGCGAGTTAGTAACATACAACATATTGAGTCTCATGAATCATGATTCATCAATCTTAAAGTTTCAAGCTTTCAAAATTCAATATATAACATTTATCGTAATTGATCACCAGAGTTGTACTTGTAAGCTAAGTGTAACCATTACAACAAAGAATATCCAACATAAAATGAAATGAAATGAAACAACTTTCAACTTTCACGAATCATCATATTCATAATTCATTACCAAAGAGTTATAATTGCCAACTTCAAACTTAAATTGTCATATATTGTTTACAAAAATTATCATAATAAAATATGAAAGAGTCAACAGTGATAAAAACTATTAGAAACTAGAAAAGACAAGTAAATCTATCATCTACAACTTCCTCTTGCTGCCACGAATAATGTCTAATTTCTGAGCAGGTTGTGGTAGTCTTCTAGGAGTCTCCTCCTGTACAGTCCCACGACCAGAAGGCAAATGCCCTCCACGTGTGGGATGTACATGGAGGCGGTGACAACAAAGGAACAAGACTTGGAACTCAAGCATTGCTACTGGATGGTGGGGGTGGCATGGTTGTTGCTTCATCATCATCTCTCATAACTTTTGCTTCCAGTTCTTCAAGATGTATAGTGCCATCCTCCAAATTATCGTCCTGTGGGTGGTTGTCCCAAATTTTATATGTTGGATCTTCATAAGCCCGATCACAGTAATGACTCAACAACCTCAAGTTGTAGTGCACATAAACCAAGCTTTCTGCCCGGTTTTCATTAAATTTGTTTCTTCTCACATTATGTATGAAGTTGTAGGTGCTCCAACACCTCTCTGCAGAAGAAGTATTTACAACCTGTGAGAGAACTTTTTTTGCCAATTTTGGCAAAAGTCCCATGTTGCCATATGCTCCCCACCATGTGAGACCATCAAATTTGTCTCTATCTTCCATTGCATGCAAAGAACAAACAAACCAGTGCAACTGAAGTATCTGCCTAATTCAAGACGCAGATTAGCACACTCCTCCCTATCAGGTAACAACTTGTCTAATGCTTCCATATATCCTGTAGATACCTCTGGATCTGTATGGGGTTTGACCCTAACCCCACCCCCAGGTGCACGTTGGCCCAACCAAGATGGAGAGTAGTATTTTGGCATAAGGATATACGCCAAGGCATGTAGTGGAACATTAAGTTTATTCCACCGTGTACACACACACTTGTGAATCAGTGTATACAAGTTGGGATCATCTTTCTAAACAGTATCTTTTATTTGCCCCAACATGGTATCCATCTACTCATACACCTCCCCAATCATTGGTTTATCTGTATCTGCAAAATGAATCATGTGATAAATGGGCTTGGTGAATTCCAATACTTGCCTCACATGTGCCCAAAAATGACCATCAAGAGCAGTCTCCTCCACTTGTTCAAAACCTTGCTTGTTAGTTGCATTTGTAGCCCTTTCCTTTAATACCTGTTAGCGTGGACTTGATACCATGCTAGCCAATGACTCTTACCTTTAAAATGCGCCTGAAGGTGAGGTAATAGCTAGCAAATCTAGTCTTCGCAATCTTCAACAGCTTCAATCTTGAGTGGCTGCAGAAAAGCCCATGGGTATTGCTATGATTTGTAATAAATTTTATCATTTTTGTTGCCTCTATTGTATAAATCACCAATGCATTTGTATTGTTGGTTTTTTTTTTTAAAATATCATGCATCAAAAGGTTCATTGTGTGAACCAAACACCCAGACCAAAATATGTTGGGGTATTTATCCACAATAATTGCTCTTGCTGCCTTACAATTAGCAACATTATCAGTGATGACTTGGATGACATTAGATGGCCCAATACGTTCAATTGTTTCAAGTAATGGTTCTGCAATGTTGATGTCGGTCTTGAACTTGTTTGAGTAATCACATGCTGAAAGAAAGATGACACCACTAACAGAGACAACAAGAACACTTATCAATGGCTTGCCTTTTACCTTTGCCCATCCATCAGATACAATGGACACCCCATGGTCAGTCCAAGAATTTGTCATTCTACTCAAAGAATGTGATATTTTTGCTTTTTCATGATCAAGTCCAACAATTCTAGCCTTGTCATACCCAAGGCTCTTGTAACCTTTAGGGGTATCATTTACGGCAGAAACCATTTCATGCCAATAAGGTGAGCGAAGAACATTGAATGGTATTCCACATGCATAGAGAAACTGGTAAACTTTTGAATCCACAACATTCCTACACCCTTCATCAAGGAAATTTGATATGGTTCTACGCCTTAATGAGATGTTTGGTGACCTTGTGCCTCCATATCCATTGCCATGGGAGGATGCTGAAGGAGTTCTTTGTGCATGTTGATGTGATTGTGAGCTTGGTTCAAAGAAACCCTTTGATTTTTTAGATTTGTATTGGGCTTCCTCCTCCTCCCTTATGTATTTGGCTCTATTTGTTGTTGACACACTTGTGCAAGTTTTGATTTCTATTGCTTTATCTTCATCCCATGCCCTTTTCCCACAGAGGTGCCTTCTGGCATGGGTGTATGAACCTGTGTAAGTTTTGTTGCAATGGGGGTAGTCAAATTTATTGTTTTCACCCCCTTCCCCTGCTTCAGGCCTAGAAACATATTTCCACAATGGAGTTTGGTCTTGTTTAGTTTTTTGGGCTGAATCATGTTCACTCTCTTCCTCCTCACCAATGTACTCCTCTCCAGGGTTTTCATCAAATCCACTATAACCCACTTCTTCATCCTCTTCTTCATGCCCAACCCTCCTCTTTTACTCGCCAACACCATAATAACCAAAAGAGGAACCAAAATAAGGAAAATGTCAAGCCATATAACCATGACGTTTGAAATTTGAAGTTTTGAATCTGCAAAAAAATGGAGGAATGGGAATGGAAAATAGAGAAATTATTTATTTAGCAATGAACATAAAAAAATGCTAGATTAGGGTGTAGGTCCTATGTCTTTGGCCTTCAATCCCAAGCTCCAATTTCCGCTTGCAAGCTCTTCAAGCTCCTCTATCACTAAGCTCCTCTCTCCAAGCTTCAAACTCTCTCTTGCTCCAAGTCCAAACTCTCTTGCTCAAGCTCTTACTCTCAATGGATGAAGTGAATAACGGGAGGGGAGAGGGTCTATTTATTTTCCCCCTCTCCCCTTTCCCTCCCTTTCCTCTCTCTTCTCCCCTTTCCTTCCCTTTCCCTCTCTCCTCTTCGCCGTCGGCATTGCCCTCCCTCTCGATCGCGACCTTTTTTCTGCGCTGGCCGGGAGCGATCACAGAGCAAACGCTGTCGATCACTCTCGAAAATGCTCCGGAAAAGGCAGGGAGCGTTTTTTTTCAGGGAGTGCGCTCCCGCTCGGAGTGCGAATTGGGAGCGGGGGTGTGGGGGTGGGCGCTCCCCCGCAACCTTGGTTTATGCGCCCCCTCTTTGGCTCGAACTCTCCTTTGTTGAATCACTGCAACTGGGAAGCTCGATTTCTGCCAAGGAACTCGACCTCAAGTGTGTTCCTCGTAAACTCTGTTACCACTCAAACTAGCAAGGGTCCTAGAAGGGAATCTTAGAGGGGCAGCTACTAGGTCAAGGGAAACAATGGAGCAATAGCCCACTGTCACCTCAACTAAAGCTCTCTTTTCTTTACGGACTTTCATCGATGGGAGGAGACCCAGTATGAAAGGAATCACCTAGATAAATGGGTCAATAAAGGGAAAAGAGTGATCACTGAAGAGGCTTATTCACAAGAGAAGGGCCAAGAGAGTTTCAAGGGCTAGGTTTTGCAAATAACCTTTGTAAAGGAGGGACCTAGTCTTAAAAACCTTTGTGAAGACTTGGTTTCCAAATGGTCTTTGTGAGATTATCTTCAAAAAGTTGTGGGACCACACTGGACCAAGTGGACCCAAAATTAAGTCAAGAGGGTTTGGTCACTCAAGGAGGGGCTTGACCTAATTGTGGAAGAGAAGAGGTTCAATGGAAAAATCTTCTTGGAATAGAATGCAATGATCCAATGGGGTCACTAGCCAAGGGAAACCTAGGGTAGGAAACGATCCTCGAGCTAGGGCTCGCAATATCTCGAGATCTCACTGTCGGATTTGCTTCAAATTTGGAGGGCTTCTAGAGAAAACTTGAATGCAGCTGTGGACCACAAATCGGGGTGTTTGGATGTTGAGATAATTGATCCCTGAGATAATCTATGTAGGCTAGACCTAGAAAGAGAGAGAGAAAGGTGAGAAAAATATGCTTTAGGGTGATTACCGACGAGGACAAGTGCCTAATCCTTTGGGAGAAATGGAGTCAAGATGATTCCAATGTTTGGGATGATTTCACTTCATCAAGGATGCCTTTAGAACAATTTCGCATGACAATTAGGGCATGATGAAAATTGCTTCAAGTTATTTATACTTCAATGTGCAATATGTGATGACTGGTCAAGATAAATTTCAGTGAAATATCTCTAGGAACATTCACTTATTCAAACATGGCCCATAACATGATGCAACGGTAATAAAAAACAAATTTATACCCTTTCATCCAAGAAAAGCAGCAAAATTTGGCCTAGTATAGCAAAAATCCCAACACCATTTATGTGACATAGAAAATAATGGCAAACTAGCATGAAAAGAGCACTTACATGTGAGAACAAGTATATCCAATCATCATCATATGCCAACATAGAAACTCCAAGACAAAATGAAGATATCCAAACATCAAAATTCATCCATCCATCTAATTTCGTCCTCCAAAAATAATAACAAAAATCTCTTAAGAGAGAATGATCAATCCAAGTGATGATGAGAGAATGAATCAACTCATCATCTATTTATACAATGTCTAATGAATTCAATTTAGCTTATTTTGGCCTAATTTAGCCCCTAGAATAAAATAATGTGCAAAACAACAAGTACTTTTGGTTACAAGCCCACCAAACTAGCTCAATAACAAAGGAGTGAGCCTCTCAAGAGGGTTGAATGATCAATAACATGTGTCGTTGGGCCTTAGAGGAGGCCTAATGAAGTCCATAGGTGCCATAATATGAAAAAGGACTCCAAAAATAGTGGACAAGGGGTTGGCCTCTTGTTCTCCAAGCAATAAATCTATGGTGCTCCCAAATGGATGTGGGGGCACACAAATGTCCTCATGGGTCTCCAAATGGATCGAAGATGCCTGCATACCATCTGCAAGGGCTAGGATGATGATATAAGTGATGCCACATCATCATATAGATCCTGGACCATCTTCCAAGTGTATAGTGCAACTGTGGAGCCGACTGGGCATGGTGGACCAAGTCTATCTTCCTTGCCTAATAGGTGAACCACTAGCAATCTTTGAATGGCTTTGGGGATCCATGGAATGTTTTTTGTTGCTATGGAGGCCCATGGTTCTCTACACACACCCTACATGTGCCAATGTAGCCCTTTGGAGGTTTAGGACCCCGTATAGGGAGACTAAACCCAAAATGGAGATCGTTTGTAGTCCCGCGTAAGATCCAATGCATCTCCTTGCCCTCCAGTACACCAAGTCGTTAAAGAAATTAGGTAAAAGAGTTTACAAACCATGAAAAACAAGTGGGCACTTGATCTTTGAAATATTCTTCTTTCTTCTGTGTTGTTCCTGCTGCCCCTTTGATGCAAGGGCCATGTCCACTTCTTCCTTCGCTGCTTTCATCCCACTGTTGCCACTACCACTGATGGTGGCCTTCACCAAATCACGCCTCATCTCCTCCTGTTGTAGATCAACCCATACTTGTTCCCAATCTGGCAGTTTTTCTCTGCCAATGATGCTCTAGACGAAAACTTGCCAATCTTCAGAAACACTATTCAACACTAAGCATACAAACTCTGAGGGCTGGGGTGCTGATCCTACTGAAGATAACTGGTGTCGAACATCCTGAAGCCTTGTAAGGAAGGGGTCCGCTCGCTCCCCCTTTTGCATCCTCGTGCATCGCAACTTCTCCTTTAAGTACATCTTTTGCTGCTCGGAAGATCCTTCGTATAGCGTAGCTAAGGCTTCCCACTTCTACTGAGCAGTATCCTTGCTGGCTATATAAGATACTACATGATCTCGAACCCCGTCGAGAATGATCCTCTTAGTCTTCGCCATCTCAGCCTTGTATTTCCTGATCGGATTTGCATTAGCAGGTACAACGACCACACTATCGACATAAGTTTTGAGATCATGCTCATCTAGAAGGTAGGAGATCCTAGCCTTCCAAGTCACATAGTTGGAGGCTCCGTCCAACCGATCTTGATCTCTCAACCCAGCTGATGCCATCTCTCTTGAAAAAGTCAAGCTGCTCCCTCTTCTTCTCTGCGCAGTTACTACCCAACTACTCGCACTCCCTTCTGGAGTGAGAAATCTCGCACACAACTACTGTTGCTCTACTAGAAAAATTCAGACTTCTTCCTAGAAGCCCTATGAGGAAGGAATTCCCTCAATATGTGCTCTTCTCTCCTTCTGACGCTATTCTGCCAACAACTGTTGCAAAATATCTCCCAGCTAAAGATTTTCTCTAGAATGAAAATACACTGCTCTCTTCTGCCTCTGGAAAGCTTCGATCTGGAAATCGAATTCTTTGTCGACTCGCTCAGAGAAATCAATTTCTCCTAAAAACTTCAACCTCCTTGGCCTAAGGACTGAGCTACCTCTGGGGTTTCAAATTGCTGCCTTTGCAGTAATTTCGAATTCTCTTTTCCTTTTGCAACTGAGCTCTTCTGCTCACGATCTGTGCTCCGATACCATGTGAAAAATCGGTTACCCGATTCCTACTGCAACAAATTGATGATATTTCTCCTATTTGTTAATTACTTGCAATTTTGTACAACAAATATTGAAATACATACACTGCAACCTACAAAAAATAAATACTGCGGAAACTAAATACTACACTGGAGAGAAATAAACACACACATCAACACAGTTGTTTTTGGACAATGTCCCCGGAAAAACCCAATGGGGGAAAACCCATGCAGTTGCTGATGATTTTAATTATTATGCAATAGTAAATCTGAGTACATAGTTGGATGCCCAAACTGGCTATTTGATACAGAGAAATGCTGGGAAAGAGTTAGTGAGAAAAATCTCACCCTGATTCGAGAGAACCAACATTGATCAGGAGCTGGCTGGCTGGCCCCATGCTGCCTCTGCGCAGCTTCTACGTCACACTGGCTCGGCTCTGCGTCACCTCCTCTGTTGATCTCCTGTTGTTTGGAAATTCGACCTTCTGGCCCTCTGGTATCTTCTAGCATTGGATCTCGACTCTCCCAGTTGGATTTTGAACTCCCTCTGAAGTTCTGTGCTGCCTCTGCCTTGCACTATGCTGCCTCTCTGAGTTGGTCTATGCCCTCTCTGCTTTGCACTCTTCAGATTTGGAAACTCTCCTCCGGACTACTATCCTTGCCCCTCACTGCAAGAAGATCACTCGATCGCACTTTGACAACTCAACATTGCTACTCTTGAGAAATTCGATCTCCGATCTCTCTCAATCGATGTGTCTTCCAAGTGCCCATCAAGCTCCTTCTTATTATTTCTCGTTGGAGCTCCAACGACCAAGATTAAAACATAATCAATGGCTAAGATTAACTAGGAGTTGATCCTCGTCTTCTTCTAAAAGATTCACACTTGATTTAATTAATATCCTTTAATTAACCATATTTCCTAAGTTTAGACTTAGGGAACCATTTAAAAAAAAGATAATTATTTTAATTAAACCATCTCTAGGTGGAATTTTCTCAAACGATTTCTGGGTACTGGAAAATGTATGTATCTTAATCTCTCTGCAAAATCTTGAGGCAAGAGCACATCCGATGCTACATAAATCAACATTAGGTGGTTCCTACTTCTAAAGGGGATAGTATGTTCAAGGTACATCCTTCATAAGGTGGTGGTATGTGACAGAGAGGTGAATGAAGTAGGGGATGAGAATGGGCAACCCTGGGTCACATACTAGGTTACAAGGGTAGCTAATAAGAGGGAAGCTCACACTTGGGTTTATAATGTGTAGGAGGGAGCAATCGTGGTACATGAGGTACCCTGACCTTGATTTTTTCACTCTTCTTTTATGCCTTTTGCCTTTTTTAATGATTTTCTTTGATTAACTGCTCGGGGCTCAAGGGGTTAGAGCATGATGTGTAAGATATAATAGTGGAATCCCCTTTTTAAGGTGGGGTGGTTAGGTGGGGTGGTTCATCGCCCACCAGGGGTTGGGACAATCATGGGTTCCTATATGTTGAAGAAGGCTCTTACAACCTGTACGAACCAGGGTGATGGCCATGATGATGGGGTAGAGTACATGTATTGGCTTTTGCCCACATGCTAAAATGTTTTTGTCCCGACCATCTTTTGCATTTTGTGGTACTTTTCTTGTTGAATGTGGCCATATATGCTTTTAACTTTCTTTTCAGCTGCATCAACCTCCAGGCTTCATTCTAGGCCATGACCCAAAGTGTGGGCAAGCGAAAGGGGCAAGCTAACCCTATGTGGACCCAATGGAGGAATGTGGACCTAGGCGGGAAAAATGATGGATGGAGTAATAATTAATGGAAAGGGGGTAATATAAGTAGACAAGGGAGCGAGACCACGCAACCAAAATCAGGGTTTCTCGTGAAATAACATCCTTGGAACCAAACGATCAATAAAAGAGATCCCATGGGACTAGAATCCAAGGCTAATTCCTAAAAGGGGTCTAGGGGTCATAAGCATAGACCTAGCCCATTGTTTTCGCTGAATCCCCCCATTAGTCGATGCCCAAAAGTGTCCATGATAAACAAACTACAATAATCAATTTCAAAATGACAAGGCGTACCTTTAGATTCGGGAGGCCCACCTTCAAACATATGATCATGGCAGATGGGCAAGGGACCACATGGCTAGCTCAGGTGGTAGAGAAGATGGCACAATGAGCTAGTTGGTGGCTGCAAGGGGTTGTTGGCTGCCAACTGAGGACCATCTTGGAGAAGTTTTTTCTCCTAGGGATATCACCCACAAAGTGGTGGGTAACAAAGTCTCTCCTAAAAGGAAAATTGATCACTTCCAATTGCCCCTCTTTATGTAAAGGAAAATGATGATTCTCCTTCCCAAGAGTATCAATGGGTATGTCATCGTAAATAATGCCTGAGGGGAAGGGAAGACCAATCTCATCCTCATCCTCCTTGTCAGTGTCGTAAATGGGAACACAATCAAATTGAGGACCAAAAATTTCCTATTTCTCCTTTTCAATGTGGAAATAATCTTCAATGTCATCTTTCAAGGGGCTAATGGGATCATTTCTCTCAAGGTTTTCAAAAGAGGATTCATTAGGAGTAATGTCCTTGAGAAAGGTAGGTCTGGTCACAATTTCACTTTCTATAAATTCATCTTTCCCAGCACACGTGTCTCCGGAATTTCCTTCCCCTCGTTCCTATGGTTCCCGACCGAAATGGATCTTGTCAAATATTCAACATTTCCTATGATCATTTCTCTCTTAGGTATTCGGGGAATCTTCCTAAATAGACGAAATATTACTATTATGTCATGCCAATTGAATCAATGTTACTAGCAATCATCATTTTCATCATGCGGACCCAAGGAGGACTCGTCTTCTTGCTCATTACCTAGATTCTTAATGTATTGATGATGCTCGATGAAGGCTTCCTCTTAGATGCTTAATGCAGGGTGTGCTTGAAAATGTCTAAGAAAGCCATCAACAAACTCTTCAATAGATGAGATGCTACTAGGTTCATGATCATGCATCTATGAGTTATGACCATCGAGATATCCCATGAACAATAACAGAAGGACATCTTCGTGGACAACCTTCTCTCTTGATGCTTAAGGCTTCCTCTTAGATGCTTAATGCAGGGTGTACTTGAAAATGTCTAAGAAAGCCATCAACAAACTCTTCAATAGATGAGATGCTACTAGGTTCATGATCATGCATCTATGAGTTATGACCATCGAGATATCCCATGAACAATAACATAAGGACATCTTGGTGGACAACCTTCTCTCTTGAAGCATGTGCATTAAATATTTCTACGTGGTCAATTGCGGAGAGTGGATCACCACCAAACACGGGCAACCCACATACCATCCTTTCCGCGACATGATTAGGATGCCCATAGATGCTAGCAATGTCAAAAGCGGGAAATTTATGAAAGAATGACATCCTATTTGAGGTATACATGAAAAATATGTAGGAGTCGCCAGGGTGAAATTAAAAATGCTAAAAAAATTCTAGCTTCACCCTACAAGCATCGACCTTAAAGTTCAATGAAGAACTAGGGCCTCATTCTTCCAATGGATTCGTCAATAATGATATGTCAATATGTCGTATGGGGAACAAAACACAAGTTTTGTGCCCCCCACAACGACACCAAAATTTCACCACTCAAACTAGCAGGGGACCTAAAAGGGATCCCTAAAGGCCAAATGTTAGACTGAGGGCAACAAATTGAGACTTAGCCTACTGCCACCTCAACTAAGGCTACCTACTATTTACGGACTTTCACAGATGGGAGGAGACCCAGTATATTATGGAGTCATCAATGATGGATAAATCAATGAGTGGATATGGAGTGACCCAAATAATCCCTTTTCAGAAAAAGGTTGAAGAATAGAGCTTGCTTATTTTCTAAGTAAGGTACCATGTCTTCTAGGAGAAGGATGGGAACATTTGAGGGTTGGGTTTAGGGAGTATGACTTGTGAAAGAGGTTCCTAATCCCTAAAATCCTTATTGAAATTGGTATCCTGGATGGCTCTTGAAGAATCATTTTTTCAAAGAAATGGGACCACATGAGAGCAAGTGGACCCATCCTAGGTCAGGAGATAAGAGTTTAGCAACCAATGTTCTTAACCCAAACAAGGAGGGGGAAAGGATCAAAGAAAGAATTTTCACTTAGAGGTGTTGAATTGATCCTATTAGGCACTAGCCTTGGGGATACTAGGGCAAAGTTTGGTCTTGGAGCTAGGGCTTGGCTTTTCTCACAACTCCATCATCATAATGGCTTCAAAATTGGAGGAGGACTTGAGGAGACACTAGCGCAGGAGAGGCTAAAAGTTCAAACTTTTTGGAGGGCTATTTTGTCGAGAAAATGATGCACCAGGTGACCCAACTTGGCTAGACCTAGGAAAAGGTGAAAAATAGTTGATTTTAGGTCACCACCTCTTGGTAGATCAATGCCTTAGTCTTAGGAGAATGGAGTCTATGATAAATACGAATAAGGACCTTGGTTCTTAGTCAAGGAGGCCTCAAGACTACCTCACTAGCCTTTTAGGACAAAGAGAAGCAATCTTACAGTTTTTATACTTTGATGTGCAAAAGGTGATGGCTTATCAAGATGAATTCGTTGATAGAATTATCCCTAGGAGATTTCATTCAAATTACATGGCCCATACACTGAGATGCTATATAGAGACAAAATTCCACAATTTAAGTAGTAAATGCATGCAACAATTAGCCCTAAAATAGCAAAAATCCCAATCCAATGTATATGACAAAGTAAAACAAGAATAACATTAAAAGCATGTACTTAATGTAATATAACATATCCAACCATCCACAATTTGACAATAGAGAAGCTGCAAGATAAGATAAACCAAATCCACACATCAAAACTCATCCATAAAACTCCAATTCATCCTCCAAGAAAAAGTGCGAAATTCTCAAGAGAGAAAAAAGATCCAATCCAAAGTGATGATGAGCAAATGAACTCATCTCACTTGTATTTATACACTAATGAGGAGTTTGAATTAGTCTCCTTGGCCTACATAATCCCCAAAAATAAAATAATGTGCTAATAATCTAACTTTTGGTGACAAGCCCACTAAACTAGTTCACAAATGAAAGAATAAGCCTCTTAAGAGATCAGATGATGAATAATACATGTCGTAGGGCCCTTCAAGAGGCTTGATGAGGTCCATGGGTGCCATAATGAAGAGTAGGACCCTCAAAAGTGATGGACAAGGGGTTGGCCCCCTGTTCTCCAAACAATAAACCTGTGGTGCTCCCAATGGGTGTGGGGGCACAATAATAACCTCATTGGTCTCCAAATGAGTCGAAGATGCCTGTAGATCTTGCGCAACGGCTCTAATGATGGTGTATGGGATGCCATATCATCTTACAAGTCCTGGGTCAACTTCCAAGTGCATGGTACATTTGTGGGGCCCGCTGGGCAAAGGCGAACCAAGTGCTCTTCCTCATCTAATAAGAGTATCTCGAGTATCTCTGACCATCCTCGAGGATCCATGGAATGCCGTCTACTACTGTGGAGGCCCATGGCTCTTGACACACACCCTACATGTGCCAATGTAGCCCTTTGGAGGATTACGACCTCGTATAAGGAGACCAAACCCAAGATGAAGAGCATTTGCAATCCTGCATAAGATCCAATGCGTCCCCTAGTCTTCCAGTACAACAAGTCATTAGAGAAATCGAGTAAATGAGCTTACCAATCCTAGACCACAAGTGGGGACTTCATAATGGCCTGCCCTTCCATAATGGGCTTCGTGATGTGCCAATGTCTCCTAAACTCCAAATGAGGTTAACCAAGTATCCTATTAGGTGGTTTCTACTTCTAAAGGGGATAATATATTCAAAGTACATCCTTTAAAAGGTGGCGGCGTGTGACAGATAGGTGAATGAAGTAGGGGATGAGAAGAGGCAACCCTTGGCCACATGTTGGGGTACAAAGGTAGCTAATAAAAGGGAAGCCCACACTTGGGTTTATAATGTATAGGAGGGAGCAATCGTGGTACATGAGGTGCCCCGACTTTGATTCTTCCACCTTTCTTTATATGCCTTCTGCCTTTTTATGATTTTCTTTGATTTACTGCTCGGGGCTCAAGGGGTAAGAGCATGATGCATAAGATATAGTAGTGAATACCCCCCTTTGATGGTAGAGTGGTTCATTGCCCACCAGGTGTTGGGACAATCATGAGTTCCTATATGATGAAGGAGGTTCTTAGAACCTGTAGGAACCAGGGTGATGGCCATGATGATGGGGTAGAACTCATGTATTGGCTTTTGTCCATGTGCTAAATGTGTTTGCTTCGACCATTTTTTGCATTTTGTTGTACATTTTCCTGTTGAATGTGGCCAAATATGCTTTTATCTTTCTTTTTAGTTGCATCAATCTCTGGGGCATCATTCCAGGCCTGACCCAAGGTGAGGTCAAGGGGAAGGGGCGAGCTAACCCTATGTGGACCTAGGGGAGGAATTGTTGACTTGGGGTAGCATCGGATGTGCTCTAGCCATGAAAATTGGTGGAGAGGCTAAAGCACATGAGATCTCCAATACATAGAAATGGTTTGGGCAGATTCTAAACTGTTTGGGAGATATTAAATTAATTAATATTAAAATAAAATATTAATGTGAATTAATATAAAACTGTGTTAGAAGGGTCCAAAAGTCATGGATTAAGCCAGAGTTAATTTTAGCCGTTGAGTAAGGACTTAATTTTGGCCGTTGAATTGTCAACGAGAAAAGTATAAGAGGAGGCTTGAGGGTCACTTGGAGAACACACAGAAAGAGATCAAGAACTCGATTTTTTGGGGCAGGGTTTGTTGAGGAAATTGAGTGAAGTGATTTGAGTTGCAACTGAGGGGCAGTGAATACAGAAGCAGAGAGGCAAAGAGAGTATGAGAGCAACAATGCAGAAGCCGAGACAGAGGGATGCAGAGCCAACTAGGGCCCACGCAGAGGCAACCAAGAGCTTCGTAGTGCTTGAGAGAGCTAGTGTAGGTGACGCAGAGGCTCTAGAGGTTGACGCAGGGCAAGGAGGGGTGACGCTGAGCTAGAGAGAGGCTGACACAGTCCCTAGAGGCAAACACTGGGATTTGCGTGGGGCAGAATGGAGCTGAGAGCTGTTGGATTGGTCATCCGGGTTTTAGCCGGAATATTTGCTTCCGAGTAGAGAGGTACTACCGCTGAGATTATTCTCTGTTGGGTGAGTCGTTTTTGGTACCTAGATTGTATTCAGAAATTGCATAATAATAAAACCCTTAGATAGTTGCATCGGTTTTCCCGCATTCGGTTTTTCCAGGGACATTGGTCCAAAAACAACGTTGTCACTTGTGTGCTTGTTTTGTTTCCTTCAATTGATGATCTGTAATGTGTTGAGCATGTACTTGTATTTATTTTGAGTATTTACATGGTAAATAACTTGTTAATTAACGAAACAAGTAGGCAGGAATAAATCAGTAAAGTACATGAAGCGTTTCTAATAGTTAGGCTTAGAAATTTCAACAAGAATGTGGATCCATGTGGGAGAAATGATAAATGTGATAGTAATTGTGAAATTTTCTGAATCTTTACAAACAAAAATCCTACTACAGTCATTGGTTTAGCATCTCCTACTTGTTGTTTCATTCAACAAGTTATTTAATTTATAAATAGTGATGAAAAACACTACTGCAAACTACACTGACATACAGATCATAAACTGAAAACAATAGATGAGACAAACACAAGGGACACTGTTATGTTTGGACAACACGTCCTCGGAAAAACCCATTGCGGGAAACCGATGCAACAGATAGAGGGTTTGTATTATTAAGCAAGCAAAATCTAAGTACAACAGGTTGCCTCTCACACCGGCTAACCTTTTAGAGAAATCTCGACAGCAAGAAATACATACGAGGGTTTACCTCATTCCCCAAGTCACAACTGATCCAATGAGTAATCTGACTCCCGACAAACACTAAGAAATCCCTGAGCAATCACTGCTTGGGCCAACGTCGTGCCTCTAGGAGACTGTGTCACCCCTTCTGTTGGATCGATTTGTTGGAGGAAGGCTGTTGTTTAGCCCTCCTGGCTCAGGAACTTGCTTCTTCAGCAAAATCTCAGACTTCAGACGAATACTCTGCACTGCCACTGCAAGATACCCTTCTGGCTCGCGTTAGCACTGCGTGAGCCCTTCTAAGCTGCGTAGGCCTCTGCGCCGCCTCTCTGATGCTACTGCTGCCTCTTTGCCACGCACTCTTTGGCCCAGAACTCTTTTTTGATCAAAATCTTTGCTTCTGCCCCTCACTGCAACTTAGATCACTTGTTCGATTTTCTCAGCAAACCTCGCCCCAGAAAAATCGAACTGACTGATCACTTGGTGTATCTCCCACTGACCCTCAAGCCTCGTCTTATATTTTTCCTATTGATGAATCAACGACTGAGATTAAGTCCCTAATCAACGACTAAGATTAAAACAGACTTGATCCTCGTCTCTCAGAAGCTTCTCACCCATATTTTTATTAATACCCATTAATATTTTTATTTTCCTAAGTTTAGACTTAGGAACCCCATTAAAAATATTAATTATTTTAATAACTCACAATTCGGGTGGAATTTCTCGGAACGATTTTTGGGTCTTGGAGATCTTATGTATTCTAGCCCCTCCACAAAATTTCAGAGCTAAAACACATCCAATACTACCCAAAATCAATAGTAATTAATGGAAAGGGGGTAATATAAGCGGATAAGGGAGCGGGACCACGTAACCAAAATCAGGGTTTCCTGTGAAATACCATCCCTAAAGCCAAATAGTCAGTAAAAGAGATCCCACAGGACTAGAATCCAAGGTTAATATCCAAAGGGGTATAGGGGACATAAGCGCAAACCTAGCCCATTCTTTCCGCTAAATCCCCCCCATTAATCCATGCCCAGAAGTGTCCATGATAAGGAAACTACAATACTCAATTACCAAATGACAAGGCATACCTTTAGGTTCGAGAGACCCACCTTCAAACATACAATCATGGCAGATGGGTGAGGGACCATATGGCTGGTTGAGGTGGCAGAGAAATGGCACAATGAGCTAACTAGTTGTTGTGAGGGGCTGTTGGTTGCCGACTAAGGACCATCTTGGATAATTTTTTTTTTCACCTAGGGATATCACCCACGAAATGGTGGGTAACAGGGGATAGGTCGAAATTCTCAAGGAGCAATCAGTCTTTTTGTCAGAAGGCCGAATTACTTGAGGAAGACTGTTTTCTTTTGAGAGAGTTGCAAAAAAATAGGAGTTTTCTTGAACAAGTAATTCTAGAGGCAGAGGGAGCAACTCATATTTTCTTGTTGAGTAGATCTCTAGCTGGATGCAGAGAGTTTTTGCAGCAGTTCGCTAGAGCAGAGCTAGTGGCAGGGTGGAAAAGAGGAATAACACACTAAATTCTTCAAGTATAGCCATGGACAGAAGTAGCATTCGTGAGACTTCAGATTTGTCTTCCAAATTAGAGGACGAATTTGCTTGCTTAGCATGATCAACTTCATAGGGAGTCTGGTATATACACAGTGGAGCATTAGATCACATGATAGGGTTTAGAGAATATTTCTCTAGCTATAAAGAGGAGCATATGGACATCCAGATTACTATGGGAAACATAATGAAATGTACTCTTGTAGGGCGAGGTACCATAGATTTTCAATGGGAGTTAGGAGCAAACACCAGAGCTATAGATGTATTGCATGTGCCAGGATTGGGTATGAACTTGATTTCAATATCCCAGTTACAGGATAAGGGGTATGATATTCACTTCGTAGGGAAGAAAGTGTATGTCAAACATCAGAGCTAGAAAAAGGTTAGACAAATTCGAGTTCGAAGTAACAGATTGTACCGGTTACAAATCGATTCTCCAATGGCACTAATAGGCAGTGACATTAACAGTGGGAAGGCGCTGAATGAGTTATGGCATAGGAGAATGGGACATCTACACCATGGAGAATTCAGGATGCTGCAAAGAAATGGTAATAGGGGTTTGAGAACTTGGCACAGAGCACGATGATGTGTGCAGAGGATATGTACTTGGGAAGTATGCCAAGACAACATTTCCAAGAGTGACATTAGAGCTAATGGCTTGCTAGGACTTATACACTCAGATATTTGCTGCCCAATGTCCACTAGAGTTCTCAGCAGTGATAAGTTGGATCTACTTCTTGAAGACCAAGGATGAGGTCTTCAATCATTTCAAAGAGTTTAAAGCTCTCGTGGAGAATGCGACAAGGAAGAAGATCAAGGTGCTTCGCTTAGATAATGGTGGATAATACATTGATAAAGACTTCCACAGATTTTTGTGCAAAGGAAGGCATCAAGAGAGAATGGACAACTTCATATAATACACAACAAAATGGTGTAGCGGAGCGGAAAAACATAACCATTGTTGGAGCTGCAAAGGCTATGTTATATGACCAGAATCTACCTAGAT
This sequence comes from Pinus taeda, assembly GCA_000404065.3. Lineage (NCBI taxonomy): Eukaryota > Viridiplantae > Streptophyta > Pinopsida > Pinales > Pinaceae > Pinus > Pinus taeda. The sequence continues at coordinate 108,441 of APFE030933484.1, forward strand.
TTCTATGGGCAAAAGCATGTAACACGACAATGTATATTCAGAACATGACTCTTCATAGAGCATTGGGGAAGAAAACGCCAGGAGGAGTTTTCACAAGGAAGAAGCCAAAAGTTAGCCACTTTATAATTTTTGGTAGTATTGTTTATTGCCATGTGCCAGATGATAAACGAACCAAACTGGATCAGACTGTAGAGAAGGGGTTTTGTGTTGGGTACAACAAAATCTCAAAGGCATTCAAAATCTACATTCTTAGCGATATGAAGATAGTAGTAAGGCGAGACATAATGTTCATGGAGGACCAAGCTTTCAGGAGATCTCGTGAGATGCCTGTAGGTAATCAGAATCAATCAGTAGAAGATCCTTTGGTCTAGCAGCAGGGGCAACCAATGGGACAAGCAGGAGGACAGTCACAAGGGTCAAGTACTGTGACCAACACCAGTATTTCCTCAGGTGCAGGGAACTTGGGGAGTTCTCAGCAAATGGAACAACAAATACATGATGAGGAGGAGCTGGCAGAACCTCCCACGACTAGTGGTCGAGTCAACAAAGAGGTTCATCAGACATTAAGAGACCCAAAGGAATTTATTGGAACTCCTAGGACTAGCAATAAACAATGCAGACAACTTGACAGGTACCAAGCATTGGTGGCTCGGGTTGCAGAACCTTCCAACTTTCAGGAGGCCACACAACATCAGGTGTGGGTAGATTCCATGGTAGAAGAGTATAGCTCTATCATGACGAATGATGTGTGGGAGGTAGTGCCAAGGTCAGAAGACAGATCAGTTGAAGGTTCGAGATAGATCTATAAGATCAAATATGCGACAGACGATAGTGTGGAAAAGTATAAGGCTAGGTTCGTGGCAAAGGGGTATGCACAAAAATAAGGGATAGATTATGAGGAGACCTTTGCTGCAGATGTCAAATACACTTTTATCCGGTCAGTTATATCTCTAGCAGCTCAGATGGGATGGCAGATTCACCAAATGGACGTCAAGACAACCTTCATTAACGGGATGATAGAGGAAGAAGTGTACATAAAACATCTAGAGGGATTTGAGACTCATGAGAGGCACACCCATGTATGTAGATTGAAGAAAGATCTATACGGACTCAAGCAGACTCCCACAACATGGTATGGTAGAATTGACACCTACTTGTAGCAGATGGGATTCGTCAAGAGTGATGCAGATCCCAACCTTTACTATTTGATGGTAGAGGGTGAGCCACTATTTCTAGTTTTGTATGTGGATGATCTCTTTTTGATAGGCTCATCAGGGCTCACAGAGGACTGCAAGAGGAACCTGGCAACATAATTTGACATGAAGGATTTGGGATTGATGCGCTATTTCCTAAGATTGGAAGTGTGGCTGAAGGATGGGGAGATCTTCCTTAGGCAAGGAAGATATGCTATAGATATTTTGAAGAGGTTCAAAATGCAGGATTGCAGACCCATGTCTACACCCATGATTACTGACTGGAAGAAGATAGATTCATCAGATGACAAGGATGTCGACCCCACCTTGTATAGACAACTCATTGGGTCTCTCATGTATTTGATCAACGCTAGGTCAGATATCTGCTTCACGGTCGATATCCTTAGTCAGTTCATGGTAGAACAAAAGAGGGTACATTGGGCAGTAGCGAGGCATATTATGAGGGTATGCTCATGGTACAGTCGAGTATAGGTTGAAATATACTCGAGGGGATGATGTTAGACTTTGTGGGTACACAGATGCAGAATGGGTAGGCAGTTCAGTGGACAGGAAAAGTACCTCTGGTTACTGCTTCAATGTTGGATGAACGATGGTTTCTTGGTGTAGCACGAAGAAAAAGTCAATAGCACTGAGATCTGTAGAAGCAGAGTATATGGCAACCAACACAACTACGTGCGAAGCCATATGGCTTCGTAAACTGCTAGTAAGCTTGTTCAGGCAGAGGATGGAGGCGACCAATGTCTATTGTGATAATCAGAGTTGCATAAAGGTCTCTGAAAATCTAGTGTTTTATGATAGGTCGAAGCACATCGATATTCGGTGTTACTTCATCAGAGATTGTGTATAATGTGGAGCAGTCCAGTGACAATATGTTCCCACAGAAGAGTAGGTTGCAGATATGCTCACGAAAGCTCTAGGGAGAGCTAAGTTTCTCTATTTTAGAGAACAAATGGGTATGGTGGAGAACCTATTTCAGTAGCAGGGACTGGCTATTTTAGATGTTTTTTAGTTGCAGATGTTGCAATAGCAACAACAACAGATGAGAGGGAGTTATAGTGCATATGCAGTGTTGGCAACAATATGGCAGGGTCAGCAGCAACACATATTCAGCGTATATCAGAGTTGCGCTGTTGTTGGTGGGCAGCAACAGCGAGACATCAACAATGTGATAGGAGATGATGCAGAGATAGGGTGCTGCTGCAAGATGTGCAGTAGCACTAGAACACATTCCTCGCTAAGGAGTGTTAGTTTTGTAGCATCGAATGTGTTTTAGCCTTGAAATTTTGTGGAGAGGCTAGAATACAGGAGATCTCCAAAACCCAAAAATTCGTTTTGGAAATTCCATATAGAAATGTCTCAATTAAATTATTAACTGATTTTTAAATGTTTTCTAAGTCTAAACTTAGGGAATATGGTTAATTAATCAGTATTAATAGAGATAAGGTGAGAATCATCTAGAACTCACTCGGATCTATCCAGAGATTATCCTAGCCATTGATTACGTTTTAATCTTGGCCGTTGGTGCTCCAACAGTGGATTACAAGAGGAAGTCGATTCGGTGATGGAGAGATCATCCAGTGTAGATACTCAGTTGCCCAGGCAGTGCTATTTTCTCAGAATCAGTAGCTAAGCAGAGAATATAGAGCCAGAGGGTGAGTAGCAGGTGGAAGAGGAGGGAAGTTGCATTATGGGAGGAAGATTTCCAGTTCTCGGAAGAGGCAAACAGAGGAAGGCTGAAATCTTCAGAGGGCCAGTGTAAGCTCAGCACAGAGGGTGACGAAGGGAGCTCAGCGTAGAGGTTGGGGAAGCGATTTCGAAGGCAAAATTTACAATAGACATGACCTCTTTAAACTCAACCAAGTTTTGTGACACAAGACACATGATCTAGTAAGATAAAAATATATAGACTCGATAACACTAGGACTCACCTAAGACCTTACCATCGAGCCCCACTCTAGCTTTCGGGGATGCTTGGGATAAAAACTCTGCCAATTCTTTGGGTTTGGAGACGTGAACAATTGGCAAAGGGTAGAAAACTCGATACAGTGGAACTCTTTAGCAATAAATCTTAAGCTACCTAGATGTTTTTACATGTCTTCATAGTCATACTAATTCTTGTTACAATAAACTGCATAATTTTGGATTACAATGATGATAATGACTGAAAAAAATTTGTCCACTGCTATGTACTCTGCTTCTCGGAACTGTTGACATATGTATTGTCAACATTAGGCATTGGTTGATATAGTGTTTATGAGATAATCCATATTTACCACTTTCCATCACTCCCGATTATCCACATCAATTCTTCGGGTTGGTAGTCATTGGTCGTTGGGATTAGCACCCTATATCCACATTCTTGATTCAGGGCCCAAAAGCTTAGCCCAGGAGGTTGATGCAATTGAAAGAATGTTAAAGCATATAAAGCCAAAATGAAATAAAATGTAAATGCAAAAGATGGTTGGGATAATATCTAGCAACAAAAGCTTATCACGAGCTCTACCCCCCTCATGAGCAATCACCTAGTTCCTCAAAGCATTCAATGCTTCATCTAAATAAAGGAACTCTTGAATGGCACAACCCTGATGAGCAAGAAACTACTACGTCATAAAGGGGTATTGGAAAAGGATAATGCAAGGTTGGGCTCGTAAGCTGTGCACCAAATAAGGACATGTAATGTTCCTTTTTCTGAACATTGGGAACAAAGAATAACTCAGTAGCCTAGCCATTCCCATAGGCTATAGATTAAACAATAATTATGCAATATCTAGGAATTAATTAATTGAAAATTGACTAAGGAAAAATAATATTATGAGTCACTTTAATGAAAGAAGAAAAAGACCCATGGTATTCGAATGACCTAGGGTATTCACCCATGGTATTCTGATAGTCCATAACTATTAAAGGAGATGAGAGCTCACTCCTTAGGTAGGCATTTAGGATTATTGTTTTGACGTTGATTAAGTTGAGCCTTTGGAGCTTGTCTAGGCGAGAGCCCACATTATGTAGAGGATTAGTTTCAGTGGTAAGTGATCCACCCTAGCTAATTCCATGAGGGGTTTCGGTATTGAGGCATATACACTAGCCACTCAAAAAAGCAGAGATCAAATAAGATCCGCTTAATGGGCTTAACATGAAGATCATGGGGAGAGGCTAGTCAAATCTCTCACGGGTGCATAACGTTTGGAGAAATAGAATTTAGGAGGCCAAGTTTTGTGTTACTGCATTTGTCTTTGGAGGCTGCAACATCAACTGATTATCCAACCAAGCATGCCATTTACAAATCTATTCTAGGTTCAGGAATTGAAGCATGGGCATCTATTATCATATTCCATTTAATAAAAATAAGATTGGGTTTTTGGTAAGTATTATCTATGTTTTTCTTGCTAAGCTTTTTGCAAAGTGCCATGTTGTTATTTAAATTTACGGAAAAATTATGTGTAAATTTTTTGAAGAATTCTAAAGAGAAGATTTATTGCAAATTTTAGAAAGTAATTAAAAAGATTATTACAATGGTATCAAAGCTGGTTTTCCTGCTAGCCTGAGGGTTTAAATGGTAATTTTGTCAGTGCTTGGATTTGTAAGTGTTCATGGTAGCTGAATTTCTTATGTAGGTCATTTTTAGTTCATGGAAGCTAGAAACCATAGCGCATGTTGAAACCTTAGTGCGAGCAAGTGATTGCGTGAATAGCTGAATTATTGTGGGGCCAAGTTTGCTGTCTTGACCAGGCCAAGATTATCCGTTTCTATAGGAGTTGAAATTATCATGTATGTTGGGCTAAATATGTAGAGGAGGAGGTTGAATTTCGTGGGTTTGTAGGAGCTAAGATCATCATTCTATTGAGCCCAAACATTCTCGATTTATAAGGTTGATGTTTTAGGGTTTTCTAAAGGAGCCACGACCATTAATTTATTGAGGGAGAGTTCATTCTTTCGCTGAGGCCAAATTTTGTGATTTACAGGAACAAATTCTTTGAATTGTTGTGTCTGAGTTTGCTAAAGCACCAGGGGCCGAATTCATGGGTATCATGGGCTATGTTGTTGAATTTTGTTAAAGACCAAGTGTCATCACTTCATAGGGCCGAGTTGCCACTTATGTAGCTGATTGATCTAGCAAAAATGGGGTTGAGGCATTGAGTGTGATTTTGCTACTTCCGAAAGTAGATTTGTAGTGGTCGATTTGCCCTAATTTAGAGGGATGAATTGGCTCAGGAGAATAGGAGGCTGTGTTCCATATTCAAGGACGTCGAGTGGGGCTTACTTCTAATTGCATTTCCATTTATCAAAGGTCAATTTCTTCATTTTTGAGAAGCCGAATCAACAGTGTTTTAGGAGAAGGTATTTTGGTACTCCATAGATCAGGGTTTTGCATTTAAAATTTATATAATTTTTCTCCAAGGATTCCATCAATAAATGTAACCGGAGTTGCAGTAGTTTATTTCATCTTTGGGTTTGCAATTTGTTTAATTGTTGGTATTTCCTATTGTATTAGTTTGTGCAAATTGTATGGAAATTTTTGAATGAAAATTTAATACCATTATTTTCTCAAGAAAAACCCTAATAATTGGTAAAATAATACTTTCTTGCAAACTATTTATCAAAACCCATGAAAGTGGAATCTAAAGATTTTGCAAATTTATTGGTTCATGGGTGACAAAATAAAATAAGCCTTAAAAGGCATCACAAATGCGATAAATAACTTGGCAAGAAGGAAATAGCAGTTCAATAGTACATCAATTAGCTCTTTAGGTAGTGATGTTCTTATGGAGCAAAGAACAAGACAAATCAACAAACCCTTCTCCAAGTGGTTTCATATTACTCTTCAGCAAATGTAGCCAAGCGATTTGCAGAAGAAAGGGACGTGGGAAATTCGCTCTTTGTACTTGGATCAGATTTGAAGTTTATGAAGATAGGGGATGTCCTCTCTAAATTGGAGGTGTTGGACACATGCTTATCCTATGTAACCCAATCTGATTGGAGGACATTAAGCTGGGAAGTAAAGCCATCAATTCTTGCTTTGATCCAACACAATTTTATCGAACATCCTGGTAAATTGGGAAGAATTGTAGTTGCTTCTTGCCTTTGTGAGATCATAAGGATAACTGCATCTGTTCCTCCCTACAACGATGACATTCTATGAAGGGTGTTACAACTGATTGTGGAAAGCTTCGAAGGATTGCATGATATCTTGGAGCTTACCTTTGGAAAGAGACTCAAGATCTTGGATATGGTGTTCAGAACTAGAATGTGTGCCATTGTTTTCAATCTAGACTGTAATGGTTTGATTTTTCAAATATTCCTCTATTCCTTTACCAACATTAGAAATATCCTCTGGGCATTGTAAAACCAACATGCAAAATATTTTATCTTTGATTTTAGGTGATGATGATGTCACTTGTAAGCAACTGCAATCAAAGGTGTTGGCTATTTGGAGGAAAGAGTAGATTGTTTCACCTCCTGCTCATGAACTCTCAGAAGAACTGATTGTGCCTAACCTTAAATGCTTTAAAAGGTAGCTGACTGAAAGAGAGCTACATTCAATGGGGTTGCAAGTCACATGTTATGCTAATAGGGGTAAGAATCAAAAGGGAAGGAAGCGAAATTGTCCATCATAGCAGGGAAGGTGGACGATTGGTCACTAGGGTGGAATTGATAAAGGAAAAGATTTCTTGCAATCAAATGTTGCTAAAAACAAGGGACTAGTTGGAACCATGGAGCGCGGAGTTAATGCCATACCTCAAGAAGGGAACATGTCCATTGATGAGGATGTGGTAGAAGAAGAAAGAGTTGGTGAAGCACATCCCTCATCATCTATAGATTCCACAGTACATGAGGATGGCATTAGCATTGACACTCAAGATTTGACAGATGCACTGGATAAGTATGAAGAATTTGTGGGGTTGCGGGAGTTGGAGGAGAGATATAGTTTGTAGTAGAAGGATCATGGATCACCTCTTCTAGAATTCCTTAAATGCTCACATGACAATATTGGGTGAGATGATTGAGTATTCACATTATGGACTTGTTACCCACCACTCGTGGGTGATGCCCATAGGAGAAATTTTTCTCCTAGATGGTCCTCAGTTGGTAGCCAACAACGCCTTACAGTCACCAGATAGCTCGATGTGCCACCATCTTCACCACCTGAGCCAACCATTATGATTCCTCGCCCATCTGTTATGATCGTATGTTTGAAGGTGGGCCTTCCAAACCCGAAGGTGTGACTTTTCATTATGTAGTTGGGTACTTTTGTTTACTTATCATGAACACTTTGGGCATGGATTGGTGGGGGGGGGGGGGATTTGGCAGAAAGAATGGTCTTGGTTTGTACCCTTGTCTCCTTTGTCCAACTTGGTGGTTAACCTTGTATCCTAGTCCTGTGGGATCTTCTTTATTGGCTTCTAGTTTTAGGAGTACCACTACATGGGAAATCTTGATGTTGGTTGCGTGGTCCTGCTTCTCGACACCATATACATCACTCCCCTCCGCTCATTAAAACCCCATTTTCATATTTTCCCATTCGGGTCTGCATTTGTCCATTGGGTCCACCAGGAGTTAGTTACCCCTCCCCTTGTCCATACTTTGGGTCGGGCCGGGAACGATGCCTCAAAGGTCAATGCAGCTAGAAAGAACGTAAAAAGCACAATTTGGCCACTCTTAACAACAAATGACCCAACATTCAAAAGATGGTTGGGACATACAAATTTAGCACATGGGCAAAAGCCAAACATGAGCTTTACCCCTATCATTATGGCCATCACCCTGGTTCCTAGGGCCCTCATACTGGCCCCCCTACATCATTAAGGAACTCATGATTGTCCCACCCCCTGGTTGGTGATGAACTGCCCAACCTTAAGGGGGTATTTACTGCTATATCTCTCACATCATGCTCTTATCCCCTGGAGCCCCATGCAGTTTTAAAAGAAAAATCAATTAAAAGGCAAAAGGCATATGAAGAAGGGTGGAAAAACACATGCTGGCGTGACTCATGTACCACGATTGCTCCCTCCTACATCTATATACCTAAATGTGGGCTTCCCTTATCATAACTACCCTTGTACTGTGGCATGGAGCCTCCCCCTGATGCCCCCACTTTGTTCCACCATTATATCTGATGACACTTGCCACTTGAGGGATGCACCATAAAGTTGTCACTCCCTTAGAGGTTGAAAGTTGAAACCACCTAATAGGGTCCTTGATTAACCTCCTTCTTGAATTTGGAGACACCTGTACACTCTAAAGCTCATCATGGAAGGGCATACCATCATGCCATGTTCATTTGGTTCCATGATTTGTAAACTTATTTACTCAATTACACTAATGATTTGTTGTACTGGAAGGTGAGGAAACGCATTGGATCTTATACAAGATTGCAGGTGGGTCTTCGTCTTGGGGTTTGACCTGCCTATACGAGGTTCAAGCCTTCCAAAAGGTTATATTGGCATTTTTAGGGTGTGCGTTGAGAGCCACTGGCCTCCATTATAGCAGAGACTCGAGAGCATATGGCCATGCCATGGGATCCTTCAGTTCTATCCATTGCTCACTTGTGTTCCACCTATTTGATGATGATGATGCACCTGGATCACCTTGCCCAGTCGGTTACACATTTGCACCACACACTTGGCAGATGATCTAGGGCTCAGATGAGGCTGTGTTTTACCATAGGAGAGAAAGGGAGGGCTTGCATCATTGTTCCAGCCCTTACAGATGGGATATAGGCTTGTTCGATCCACTTGGAGACCCATGAGGATGTTTTTATGCCCCAAACCCAATTGGGAGCAACACAAGTCATTTGCTTGGAGATCAAGGGGCTACCCCCTTTATCACTATATTTGGAGCCCTTCCACTCACTTTTGCACATGTTGGACTCCATTTGGCTTGTGAATGAATGTTCCTAGGGGCACATTATCTTAATAATTGCCTTGATAAGTTGTCAAATTCTAATAGAAGAAGTATAAATTTCTTTGGTAACCTAGTTGTTGCCTTTAAGGTTATGCGAAGTTGCCGGGGAACTCCTTGATTGGGTAAAAGATACTCCAAAGGTTGAAATCTCATTGACTCCATTCTCCCAATAGACTAGGCACTGGTCTAATCCTTGGTGATCACTCCAATGAACTGTGAAAATTGCAAAATTGAAATCAATCCTATTGCAGTAATTGGAATTAATTCTTCTAATTGTTAATTAATTTAACAGTTTATTTGCTACAAAAACTACCAAATTAATCACACCGCAACCTTCACAAATAAAATTGTGGTAATAAATAGCACTGGAAACTAAGAAAATATTAGCACACATAAAATTTTGACAGTGTTATTTTTGGACAAATGTCCTCGGAAAAATCCAATGCGAGAAAACCAGTGCAAAATTGAGGGTTTTATTATTATGCAACAATGCGAAATTCTGAGTACAATATTTTGGATTATGAAATCTGGCTATCTTGTAGAGAAAATACTGGCAAAAATATCTAGAGGGAATTTAACCTCACTCCGGGCAATTCCAGCACTGGATTGCCTATGAAAAGCAAGTCGTCCAACTAGGCCTGCGCAGGCTCTGCATCACTCTGAAGCTGCCTGCTCTGCGTGCTGCGCGAACTGATTGCTATTCAAGCCCTCCTGCTTGCTATCGGCTTCGAATATTCTTCTCCGGCACTCTAGGACTCCTTTCCGGCCTCTAGAACTAAAGACATCTTCCCCTTTTAGCAAATCGAACTGCCTTCTTGAGGCTCTGCGTTGCCTCTGCACAATGTCCTCGAGAAATCTCAACCTCTCTGCAAAAGCACTCGTTGGATTTGGAAATCTTCCTCTAGCCTCACTGTCCCCGCCCCTCACTGTCTCTACTTCCTCACTGAAGCTTGAACTCTTCGGCAACTGACTGCTGCTACTCTAGAAAATCGAATTCTCCAGGTGACTTTGGTGTGTTCCCCATCACCACATCGATCCCTTCTTATATCTTCTTGTTGGAACTCCAATGACCAAGATTAAATCTTAATCGACGACTCAGATAATTTCTAGATCGATCTGTGAGTTTCTAGAGAATTCTCACCTTGACTTAATTAATTTTGATTAATTAACTAGCTTTCCTAAGTTTAGACTTAGGATACATTTAAAAATAGTTTAATAATCTAATTAAGCCATTTCTAGGTGGAATTTTTAGAAATGATTTTTGGGTTTTGGAGATCTCATGTATTGTACCCTCTCCACCAAATTTTGTGGCTAAAACACATCCAATGCTATAGAGACTAACACTCACTCTTAGTGAGGATTGTGTTCTCTCTAGTGCTGCACATTTTGCCACAACACCCTGTCCCTGTATCACCTCCTGTTATGCTGCTGTTGTTTGGCTACTGCTGCCCACCAATCACTGTGGAACTCTAATGCTGCATCTGTGCTGCTACTAACACTGCCATGCTGCTGCCAACTCTGCATATGCACTGCAACTACCTCTCATCTGTTGCTGCTGCAATTGAGAAGCATCCAAAATCTTGAATCATCTGTGTTCAGTATGATGCATCTGTCTCCCGAGTCCTGACTACTACTAGCCTCTGCACTGTCACTAAAGAATTTGCGTTGTTACTAACTCAACATTGAGCCACTTGCTCTGCTATCAACGTTGCACTGCGCTCCTCAGCATCTGATTGCTACTAGTCTATAACTGTCACTCTTGTACTGACTGAATCAACTACCACTAGTCCATCCTGCTATTGAACACTGTGGGCCTCCCGTAGCCAAGTAATGATCCATGAGGTGAACTCCTCAAGGACCCTGCCCAATCTCTGTAGCTCTTTAGGGCTACAACTCCAAGTCACCCTACCTCACTCTTGGAGGTATCGCTGCAACATCACGAAGTCTTCCTCCAATTTGGAGGACAACCTATGTATCTCAACATGTGTTGCCGCCTAGTCCTGCTTCTCTTGCTTGTCCTTCTTTTTGAGAGGACACTGGGTACTGTAGTGGCCAAACTTGCCACGCTTGAAGCACTTGACCTTAGATAGGTCCTTCTTCTTCTTCTTCTGCTCCCCTTGCCCCTGACTAAGACCCTTTGATGCGAGGGCTACATTCTCCTCCTCCTTCACACCCTTTGATTCGCTGTTACTGTTGCCACTGATGGAGCTCTTTAGAAGAGCTTGCCTCAACTCCTCCTGCTGTAAGTCAATGTTGAAATTTCTAAGTCTATCCGTTAGAAATTTAATTTGTATTTTTCTGGTTTATTTCTTCTACTTGTTAAATTCGAACAAGCTATTTAAAACATATAAATAACGAAATAAACACAATACAGTCTGAATATCTACAGATCATCAGCTGAAAGAAAACAAACACACAAGTGACACCGCTATTTTTGGACAAATGTCTACGGAAAAACCCAATGCGGGAAAACCGGTGCAACTATTCTGAGCGTTTATTATTATGCAGTGTTTCCTTTAGTACAATTGGGTGCCAAACTGGCTCACACGACAGAGAAAAATAACTGGTAGTAAAACCTCTCTATTCGGAAACAGGTATTCAGAAAACCTGTCCCACGAAACCCTCTCCAGCGACTCTGAAGCTTTGCGCTGGCCCTTTTGGCCTCTGCGTCGCCCCAAACCCCTTTGCATCAGCTCTCTGAGGCACTACACAGGCTCTGGGACCCTTTGCGTCACTCCAGCTGCTCTCTACGTGGATGACATAGTCCCTCTGGCCTCTACGCTGTCTCTGCTAGGCTCTGCGTGGCCTGCTCTAGCTACTGCTTCTCGCTCTCTGCCTTTGCACTGGTCTCTTGGCACTGTCTCTGCGTCTCTGTCTAGTACTTATTGCTCCTCGCTGCTGATCACTGATTCGACTTTGCTTAGCAACCCTGCTCTAGTAAATTGAATGACTGATCACTCTGGTGTATTCTCCAACTGACCCTCAAGCCTCCTCTTATACTTTTATTTTTGGTCCTTCAATGACCAAGATTAAATCTCTAATCAACGGCTAAGATTAGATTTGGCTTGATCCATGACTTTTGGAACTTTCTAACCTAGTTTTATATTAATACCCATTAATATTTTATTTTTCCTAAGTTTAGACTTAAGAACTCCATTAAAAATATTAATTATTTTAATATCTCCCAAATCGGATACAATCTGCCCAAACCATTTATGGGTCTTGGAGATCTCATGTGCTTTAGCCTCTCCACCAATTTTCATGGCTAGAGCACATCCGATGCTACCCCAAATCAATAGTCAGCCCACATTTTGTCCCATCTTGGTAGCATATCTCTGCCTAATATACTTTGGACGAAGACTTGCCAATCCTCCAAGACACTATTTAGTGCCAACCGTACTAGCTCTGAAGGTTGAGGTGCCGCCCCAACAACTGCAAGCTGGTCTCGGACTTCCTAAATCCTGGTGAGAAAGGGATATATGCCTTCCACCCTCTGCATCCTAATGCATCTCAACTTTTCTTCTAGGAACATCTTCCGTTGCACGGAAGTACCTTGGTATAGAATGGGGAGAGCTACCCACATTTCCCTGGCAGTATTCTTGCCAGAAATATGCGAGACTATGTTATCTTGGACTCCATCCAAAATCATCCTTTTCGCCCGCACCATCTCTTTCCTGTATTCCTTACGCTGATCTGCATCTTGGGGAACTTCTACCACATTATCTATGTAGACTTTCAGGCCATATTCATCTAAAAGGAAGGACATTCGAGCCTTCCCGATGGCATAGTTGGAAGCTCCATCCAACCTATCTTGATCTCTAAGCCCTGCTGTGGCCATTTTTGATCCAGTCGAAAACTCCCTCTTTTGCTTTGCTTGGCTGCTGCTCAGCTACTCACAATCCCTTCTGGAATGCGCAGATCTGCTAGCTGCTACTGTCAATCTGCCTGGAAAAGTCGAACTTCTGAGACTCGAAGTTCCCTGAGAGATTTTCTCTCTGCTGTGTGTGCTTTTCTGTTCCAACCGATGCTGATTCTGCTGTTGCAAAACCCTTTGTGTCCAACCAAGGAATCTACTAATCGAAAATCTAAGTTGCTGCTGCTCCCTCTGACTGCTGGAATCACTAACTCAGACAACTCGATGTTTCTGCAACCTTGCAATTGAAAATCGAATTCTTGCCCCAACAATTCGGCCTATTGCTCCCTTTGAGCAGTGAAATTCTTTCCTTCGCTTCTGAGCTTCCCCGCTGATCACTCATGCTCTGATACCATGTGAAATTTTCAAAAATTGAAATCCTATTGCAACAACTGGAATTAATTCTTCTAACTGTTAATTAATTTAACAATTTATTTGCTACGACAAATACCAAATTAATCACACTGCAACTTTCACGAATAAAATTGCGGAAATAAATATCGCTTGAAATTGATAAAATGCTAGCACACACACATAAAATTTTGACACTTATTTTTGGACAAATTTCCCTGGAAAAACCCAATGCGGGAAAACCAGTGCAACAACTGAGGGTTTTATTATTTTTCGGCAGTGAGAAATTTGAGTACAATAATCTGGATGCTGAAATTTGACTATCTTGTAGAGAAAAATATTGGCAAAAATATCTAGAGGGAATTTACTCTCAGTCCTGACAATTCCGGCACTGGACTGTCTTTGAAAAGCAAGTCATCCAACTGGGCTTGCGCAGGTTCTGTGTCACTTTGAAGCTGCCTGCTCTGCGTGTTGCCCGAATTGACTGCTATTCAAGCCGTCCTGCCTGCTGTTGGCTGGGAAAATTCTTCTCCGGCACTCCTTCCCAACGTCTAGAACTGAAGATGTCTTCCCCTCTCAACAAATCGAACTGCCTTCTTGAGGCTTTATGTTGCCTTTGCGCAGCCTCCTGGAGAAATCTTGGCCTCTCTGCAAATGCACTTGTTGGATCTGGAAATCTTCCTCAAGCCTCACTACCCCTGCCCCCAACTGTCTTTGCTTCTTCACTGAAGCTCAAACTCTTCGGCAACTCACTGCAACTACTTTAGAAAGTCGAATTCTCCAAGTGGCTCTGGTGTGTTCTCCATCATCAAATCGATCCCTTCTTATGTTTTCCTGTTGGGACTCTAACGACTAAGATTAAATCTTAATCGATGGCCCAGATCATTTTTGAATCGATCCGTGTGAGTTTCTACAGAATTCTCAAGTTTACTTAATTAATTTTGATTAATTAACCAATTTTCCTAAGTTTAGACTTAGGAAACATTAAAAAAAAGGTTAATAATCTAATCAAGTCATTTCTATGTGGAATTTCTAGAAATGATTTATGGGTTTTGGAGATCTCATGTATTTTAGCCTCTCCACCAAATTTCGTGGCTAGAACACATCAGATGCTACATAAACTAACACAAACAACCTTTTTCACCTCCTGCTCTCTTTTTCTAAGCCCTAGCTCTAGTTCCTCCTAGGGTATCACACATAATTTATTGTAGCCATCCATTTGGTGAGTGAGTTGGACTACAACTATAATGGGGTGTCCTCTAGGCCCTCACAAATTTCAAGAAACTTCCCGTGGCTAGATTTGGAATTATCCCAAGCCGTAGCACCAATTCCATTCTTAAACCTAGGTTCCATTGGTTAGTGGCTTCATTAAGGATCACTGTATTGAAAACTCAAGTCAAATCTAATTTCTTTGATCCTTTTCTCCTCCCTTACTTGGTCAAGATCTTTTGTTTGAAGTTTCACCCGAAACTCTTGACCTTGTTTGGGTCCACTTGGGATTCTTTGTGGTCCCATACCCTTTATCACTCTAATTTCACAAAGATCACCTTAGTAACCCTCTATTGTAGGAATCTTAGGTTTGGGGTATCCCTTATCAAGGAATATCCCCCTTCTCTAGGTCTAAGTTTCCTCTAAACCCTTTCTTGGAGTGCCCTACACCTTGCTTCTTGAGCAAGTAATCTCTTTTCATTTGAGTCTCTCCTATGAATGGGATTTTCAAATCACTACCTCTTATTGATATGCTATCATTAGTGATTTCTCTTATACTGGGACTCCTCCCATTAGTGAAATTTCGTAAAGAGTAGGGGACATTGACTGAGGTGACAGTGGGTCTTTGTCTCATTGTTGCCACTTGCTCTAATAGTCGCTATAGGGCTTCCACATGATAATCACGAGGAGCACATTCAAGAAAGGGTTAATAATATTATGAAAGGCTTGCTAGAAATAAAGGAAGACTCAAGAGGCTAAAGGACAAAATATTGAAGAAGGACAGTGAGCTTGAAGAATGGAGGATCAAGAGTGCTAGGACAACTATCAGGCTTCCTAATATTGAGAAGCAAAAAAAATTCTTGATAGGGCAGCAACAAAAGCATGCTCTTAAGTTTCTTTTAGCAAGGGTAAGAGGTGAACTATAGATCAACCTTCTTCAGAAGTACATAAGCAAGGCTTGCAGCACAAGGAGTTGACAATTGCAGGGGAGTGGAAATGCAAGTAATGAGCAACCTTGCACATTATTGTTCAACCCACATAGGGAGAAGGTGATGGATAGATGATGCGAGGAAGCAAGTATCCAATCTTGTAGGATAGAGCAGGATGGCAAGTATATTGGGATGCAGAGTCAGAAATCAGGACTATGGTGTAGTGGCATCTTAGTTATATTTAGGGTAGCGCAACATCAACACGATGTTCTGTTTTAGAGATTGCTGATGACTAAACGGAAAGACGCTTTTTGGGAAGTAAAGGACTCCAAAGATGTTATGGTGGCAGTTGACATCTACTATGACAAAGGTCCCCAACAGTTAGACTAGAGGGAGGTTATGAGTTGGTACCCTATCAAATGGGAAACTTATGAGAGATTACTTCTAGCCAGGGATAAAACACAGTTGGAGTGTTCAGGCATTGAGGATGATAGATTCCCTATTTGGAAGTGGGATCCAGGTGGACTATCCCCTCGTATGGTAAGGTTTGACCATGCAGGGGAGCACAACTGGAAGGCAAGAGGTACGAGAATCGATAGTGTTTGATTGATGCAGTAGGAGCCTTCTTCATATTCATTTTGGATCTAGGAATTGGTCATGGCATGTAGATTCTGGATTCCATTTCAGTGATGTAATAAGGATTCTTCAGATTCATTTGGGATCTTAGTATTGAGGTTATAATTGCCTGGGGTCAAGCAATTTCAGGAAGGGAGGATTGTAATGTCCATTTTTCCGAACATTGGGAACAAAGCCCAACTTAGTAGCCTAGCCATTCCCATAGGCTACGGATTGAAAACTAATGATGTAATATTTGCAAATTAATTAATTAAAAGGTAATCAAGAAAAAGGAATATTATGTCACTTTAATAAAAGAAGAAGTGACCCATGGCATGTGGATGACCCAGGGTATTTTCCCATGGTATTTTAGTAGTCCATGACTATTAAAGGAGATGAGAGCTCGCTCCTTAGGCAAACATTTGGGATTATTGTTTTGTTGTTGATTGAGTTGAGCTCTTGGAGCTTGTCTAGGTAAGAGGCCACATTATATAGAGGGTTAGTTTCGGTGGTAATTTTTCCACCCTAGCCAATTCTATGTGGAGGGGTTTCAGCGTTGAGACATATACCCTAGCCACTCGAACATTTATCTCTGAGAGGAACATTTATCTCTTAGCCATAAAGGTTTAAAGTCTAGACTGTCTATGCGCTTATAGTCTCAACTCACTTGACAAGGCTTCATAGTTCACTTGGCATAATCATATGGTTTATTTATAAAATATACATTCGCACATCTTTATTTTTTTGAGATATTTATATATCTTTATTTATCATATTTATCCTATGTATATGATCTGAAAATGGGGCACTTAGGCTTCTTGTCTAACCTACAAGAACCTCTCCCACTTCCAAAGCTTATTTATTTCCAAGTCTTTATGATTAACCAATGCGGAATTAAATATGTGCTTGAAAATAAGGTGTATGCTGGTCTGTTTTAGAACTGTTTATGTGTTGTAAAATGATTTTTCTTAAACTCACATAAAACATATAACAATGAGGCAATGCAGCACACATAAGACAACAAGTTTAATATGGAGTTAACCCAAAACTCTTGGGCTACATCTCCTTGAGCTCTAGTCAACTCAATTAGGCTCTCGGGATTATGGGCTGAGTTCTTTTACAAGCCCCACGCTCAACTCCACTGGTTTACACAGAACTCAGTGGGCTTAGAACACCATCTTCTCCCTGGTTTTGAAGCTCTCAGCTTTCTGGCTCTGGTTCTAGCTCTGGCTCTGGCTCTGGCTCTCAGCTCTGGCTCTTGGCTCTTGCTCTGGCTTCTTTGGCTCTGGATTTGGCTTTCTGTGGCTATGGCTCTTGGCTGTGGCTGTGGCTTCTTTGGCTCTGGTTTTGGCTTTCTGCAACCTTCAACTCTCTAGCTTTTCACTTGAACTCCAAGTGACCCCAAAGGCTCCCTTAGTTGCTTTGCGCAGTAGCTTTTCGCTCTCTCTCTGCTCTCTGCCTTCAGCTTGCAACTGCTCTCCCTTCAATTGAGCTCTTTGGGCTTCTTTGAGGCATTTTCCCGGCTTTTCGGTTGGTTCTCGGCTTTTCGGATTCCTAGCCATTTCCTTGCATTCAATCATTCCCCTACGGCTCTGTGGCTTCTCTGCGCTATTTGTTCGACTGGCCCCCTGGCTTTGCGGCTTTGTGGCTTTCAAACGCCTCATCATCTGCTAAAAACGCCCGCTTGTAGTGTGGAATGATGATTAGGAGTTGTTACAAGGGATCGGGGCCGTTTTCTAGGCAATAAGCCGAAAATAGAGAAAAATCCATTACATAGGTATTTTCTCGAAAATACACTATCGGGTGTGATTTCCGGACGTGAAATCCTTTTCAATCGCCCCTAAATCCCTATCGGGTCCACCATTAGGCGTTATACCACATTGCACTAGTGTATTCGGCAAAATCCCAAATACACGGGAAAACCTTCAAAAACTCGACAAAATCCACTTTATCAGAGTTCAAAATATTATCGCAATTGCCCTAAAATTGCATCAGGTCCCCCTTTGGCTGCTGTCGCAATCTCCACTGTTGATCTGCGGGATCCCTGATCCAACGGTCAATCTCCCATTTCGAGCGGCTTAGGAGCATGGAGGTTACCGGCTCGAAAAAGCAGTTTTCCTCTCTCCTCCATCAGCCACGTGCTGACTAGTGTGTGGGATCGGGCAGAGCTAGCCCAAAACCATTTTTCGCTTGAGGCCTGCCCGAAACCTGTCTTTACGTAACTCAAATTATATATATTTGCATGTATAAAACCTTTTGGGTCCGTTATATATCGCATCGGGCGCATTCCTTTGTGTTTCGTTTATTTAACGAAAATGTCAATTTACATAGGAAAAACCCCTTTTCCGGATCTCAATATATATATTCATGCCTATAAGACCCGTCGGGTCCGACTTTATCGGAAGTCGCTTGGCTCCGGGTCCCGCCTTAAGTTCATGCCATCGTTGACGTCGATCTGCCGATTTTAGCGATCACAACGTCGCTTGGTCCGGGGGTTTGTCCTTTGCCTTATGTCGTCGCCGATTGTGATCCGCCGATATTGGCGATCGCGATATCGCATTGGCTTGGGTCTCGCCTTAGGTTATATACACACAAGCTCGCCTCCGATCCAATATGTCAGGGATTGGCGATCGGGGGTGCTTACTCTTTCTGCTTAAGTCTGCCTTTGACCTCCTCTGATGCGATTTTTCTTCATAAAGCCTTTTAGGCCATTTTTTTAGAAGATTTGCCTCTTTTTCTAATGAACAAAGGACATTTTCTTTCTGCCATAACTTTTGCATCCTAAGTCCATTTTTGACCATTCAAGTTGCAGCAGATTTAGAACGAGATGACTCTGCAATGGGGCTATTTCTAGGAACTTCCTTGGACTTTCATTTTTCTCAGTGAGGAACACTTAGACTTAGGAGTCTATCCAAAATCCATTTTGGATCACGCCTTCCCACGAAAAGAACTTTTGGTCTCCAAAAGACTAATATACTGATTTGAACAGTACCTGAGAGTAACAACACCCTCTTCTTTCAGCCTACCACACTTGCCTTGCATAGTGCCTCTGAACCAAAGTCTCTGACCACTTCCCTTCCTCAATGAGCTGGTCTTCTTGGGAAGAACTGTCTTCCTCCTTGCCTTCCTGCAAAACTTCTGTTGAAATGGTCATAGAAGGTGGTTTGAGCTTCTTTGCCTTGATCATTGATCCAAGGTGGCTCAAACAAATGTGAAGTACATCTGCTCCACAAAACTTTCATTTGTACCTGTTTGAAAAGCTGTCAACAACAATTGTTAACAACAATAGGGATACAAACAACAACTGGATGGCTTAAACTCCTGCTTCAACAAAAGAAACAGATTCCACATCTTGTGAACCTCCATGTCTTACATCTGCATACAAATGATGGACTAGATAACAAGCCTACAGAGCATGCCTTTAAACAAATGACCCTTCAAGTCAAGCATTTAGAAAAAGACCATTAGGACTCTTTTTCAAAAGATGAAACACTTCATCATTACATGCATGTCAAAGCAATCAACTCTGCAAGTTAATTACACATACATGTTCAAATACAAGGAAATCATCAACATCCCTGTGTTCATGCATATCAAGTTTATGCATGCATTTCATCCTTCAACTTTCGCTTAAGCACACTGTACTTTCGAAGCTGAAATGAAATATAATGTAGATGCATCAATAGACATGCAATCTTAATCAGATAAGAACTCTATTCGTTTCTTACCAATCCTTTTCAAAGGTACTATCTTTGTCTGCACATCAACATCATCATGTGAATCATCCTGAGACACATTGTTCATGGAATCTTCCTTTCCATTTCTGCCATTTTCTCTTTCCACTTTCTTCAACTTTGGTGGAAGCATTGTTGGATTCAGTGTCCAACATTTTGCAGCAAGATGTCCTTGCTTATGGCAGTAAGTGCACTGCATGTGCATCTTCTTGACAACATGATTTGCCTTGTCCAATGGACCTTTGGCTTCTTGCTTCTTTTCCTTCAAAAGTTTCCTGTGTGTGGCCATTCTCTTCCAACTTCTAGAAACATTATGGTTATCCAACCCACAAAAGGAACATGCAATTCTTTTCCCATACATATGTGGAAATTTATCATGCTTTGCACAATCAAAAGGAAAATGTTTAGAACCAGATTTATACCTGCCTCTTTCACGTTTATTGCCTTCATGAGGAGGTGAAGCAAATGGAGTGGCTCCCTTTGGAACACCATTAATCTCTTCAAGGCTGTCAGAGTCTCCCCAACTCTCTGGTTCAAGTGTGTGCTTTTGAACACCTGCATTTTGCGAATGATGTTTCAAGCTATTGCATTCCTTTTGATTACAACCTTCACACTCTGCGATGCAACCCCTTCTTGGCGCTGTTTTAATGGCCTTCATGGCAGCGTTGGGACTTTTTCCATAAGCTTGTCCATAGCCAAGACCCAAATACTTAGGCCTTTCCCCAATCATTATTGGCTCAACAATACCTTGTGCATGTCTACCCAAGCCTTTTTCTTCATAGCCCATCTTGGACATTAGCTTGGAACCTATGCCTCTGGTATGTTTTTCAAAAGAACCAATATAAGCATTCTTAGAGGAATTTGAAGACAAATTGGAATGGTTTACCTCTTCTTCAAGCTGATACTTGACCAAGGCTTCTTTGGGAACAAAGCGCTGTGACTCCAACTCGTGCATCCTCTTTAGGTTCTTATTTGCAATATGAAGTTGCCTCTCCATTTCTTGCAGTCTGTCAGAAAGCAACTGCTTCTCTTCCTTCATGGAATTCAACTGCTCTCTAAGTATGTTGCTCTTTCTTCCATCCTCATACATTTCTCTCACCTTGTCCATCATGATGAACAAGTCTTGTTTCAAGTCTCCATCATAGAGTCTTGTGATGAAGGAGGAATTTGAGGATTCACTTGTAGAAGTTGTCATTATACCATTGAACAAAAGAACTTCAAACAAGATTAATAAAGGGCTTTATTAAGCAACCTTTTGCAACAAACCTCTTATGCTTCAGGGATTTCTTTGAGGTCCTTTGGAATAGAAGAATGCCTTCAACCGTTCTTCCTTCTTGTCCTTCCTGGAGTGAGCTATCAACAACTTTCCCTTCACCTCTGCAAACTTAAACAATAGTCAGTCTGCAAAACAAGCATACAATCAACCTCTGACTGTTTAAACACCTTTCAGACAAGCAATCTTTGCTCTGTCAATGAAGCATTCTGATATAACCTTCTTTGAAGGCGTGGTTAATCAATCTCAAGCTCTGATACCACCTGATCTACAAAATGGGGCACTTAGGCTTCTTGTCTAACCTACAAGAACCTCTCCCACTTCCAAAGCTTATTTATTCCCAAGTCTTTATGATTAACCAATGCAGAATTAAATATGTGCTTGAAAATAAGGTGTTTGTTGGTCTGTTTTAGAACTGTTTATGTGTTGTAAAATGATTTTGCTTAAACTGACATAAAACATATAACAGTGAGACAATGCAGCACACACAAGACAACAAGTTTAATATGGAGTTCACCCAAAACTCTTGGGCTATATCTCCTTGAGCTCTAGTCAACTCAACTAGGCTCTCTGGGATTATGGTTTGAGTTATTTTACAAGCCCCACGCTCAACTCCACTGGTTTACACAGAACTCAGTGGGCTTAGAACACCATCTTCTCCCTGGCTTTGAAGCTCTCGGCTTTCTGGCTCTAGCTCTGGCTCTGGCTTTGGCTCTGGCTCTGGCTTTGGCTCTGGCTTCTTTGGCTTTGGCTTTGGCTTTCTACAACCCTCAGCTCTTTGGATTTTCACTTGAACTCCAAGTGACCCCAAAGGCTCCCTCAGCTGCTCTATGCAGTAGCTTTTTGCTCTATCTCTGCTCTCTGCCTTCAGCTTGCAACTGCTCTCCCTTCAATTGAGCTCTCTGGGTTCCTTTGAGGCATTTTCCTGACTTTTTGGCTTCCCTAGCCGTTTCCTTGCATTCAATCATTCCCTTACGACTTTGTGGCTTCTCTGCGCTGTCTGTTCTACAGGCCACCTGGCTCTGCGGCTCTGTGGCTTTAAAACGCCTCATTGTTTGCCAAAAACGCATGCTTGTAGCGTGGAATGATGATTAGGAGCTGTTACAAGGTATCAGGGCCGTTTTCCAAGCAATAAGCCGAAAATAGAGAAAAATCCATTACATAGGTATTTTCCTGAAAATACACTATCGGGCGTGATTTCCGGAAGTGAAGTCCCTTTCAATTGCCCCTAAATCCCTATCGGGTCTGCCATTAGGCGTTATACCACATCGCACTAGTGTATTGGGCAAAATCTCAAATACACGGGAAACCTTCAAAAACCTGACAAAATCCACTTTATTGGACTTCAAAATATTATCGCAATCGCCCTAAAATCGCATCAGGTCTGCGTTTGGCTGCTGTCGCAATCTCCACCGTTGATGTGCGGGATCCCTGATCTAACGGTCAATATCCCATTTCGGGCGGCTTAGGAGCACAGAGGTTACCTGCCCGAAAAGGCGGTTTTCCTCTCTCCTCCTCCAGCCACGTGTCGACCAGTGTGTGGGATTGGGCGGAGCCAGCCCAAAACCATTTTTCGCTTGAGGCTCGCCCGAAACCCGCCATTACAGAACTCAAATTATATATATTTGCATGTATAAAACCTTTCGGGTCTGTTATATATCACATCGGGTGCGTTCCTTTTTGTTCCGTTTATTTAACGAAAATGCTAATTTACATAGCAAACACCCCTTTTTCGGATCTCAAAATATATATATTCGTGCCTATAAGACTCGTCGGGTCCGGCTTTATTAGAAGTCGCACAACTTGAGGTCCCGCCTTAAGTCCCATGCCGATGCCGATGCCGATGCCGATCGGCCGATTTCGGCGATCGCAATGTCGCTCGGTCTGGTGGTCTGTCCTTTGCCTTATGCCGTCGCTAATTGCGATCCGCCGATATCGGTGATTGCGATATCGCATCGGCTCGGGTCTTGCCTTAGGTTATATACACACAAGCCTGCCTCCAACTCGATATGTTGGGGATCGACGATTGGGGGTGCTTCCTCTTTCCGCTTAAGTCTGCCTTTGACCTCCTCTGATGCGATTTTTCTTCATAAAGCCTTTTAGGCCATTTTTTTAGAAGATTTGTCTCTTTTTCCAAGGAAGAAAGGGCATCTTTTTTTTGCCATAATTTTTGCATCCTAAGTCCATTTTTGTTCATTCAGGGTGCAACAGATTCAGAATGAGACGATCTCTGCAGTGGGGCTATTTTCAGGAACTTCCTTGGACTTTCATTTTCCTCAGTGAGGAAAACTTAGACTTAGGAGTCTATCCAAAATCCATTTTGGATCAGTATACATCATTTTTGATTCAGTCATCGGAGATTCCACAGTAAGAAGATTTTTCTGCCAACGTTTCGAATCCCAACTGGGATCCATCATCAGGGCAACTCGAAGCTTGATAGAAGAGCAGCTAATTAGGGTATAAATAGAGACGAGGAAAGCAGAGAGGAGGGTCGTTCTCAATTTTCTGAGAAGTCGGCTGCCTCTTGATTTAAAGGAATAATTTAATCAATTTTTAATTTTTATT